>JAJJBR010000361.1:0-18136 GCA_022817965.1 Solanum lycopersicoides
ACATTACTTTTTTGGATCACCCCCGAAGAATTCCACACGCAAAGCTTGAGCATTCTTGGCGATTCTTGATTTCTCTCCTCTTTTCTCTTCTTTTCTCTCTTCTCCAAGCCCTAGCATGAATTCTAATTTTTAAAAACTGAACAAAGGGGTCTAGTTTTACCCAATTAATTTCCAAAAACAAATTAATTTAATTAGGTAAGGAATCCCATACCTTGTAATTGATGAAGAATGATGAAGAAAAGCACCCTTCTTGCTGCCATTAGACCTTGACCTACCCCTTCAATGGAGTTCTTCTATTTGGGAGAGAGAAAGAAGAGAGAAGGAAGAGCAATTGAGTTTTGGGAAATATGAGTGTTGGGTTAGTTCACTGAAATCACTGTAAACAACACATATATTTCAATATTTTACCAAAATCATCGCAACTTCAAATAAGCTCATTACTTTAACTATAAATAGGAACAACTAACCTTAGTTATCAAATAGATGGGCCTTCCTTAATCCAACAACCAAACTTCGAATAGGCATAACTCACTAATCTGAACTCGGAATCACGCAAACTTGACGGCGTTGGAAAGATTATTCTAAGGGCTTTCCAACCATATGGGGAACTACGGCCTAATAGATCTTGGAATAATTGAAAAATCCAATAAAGGTGAACCCAAAAAGTTAGCTCGTGCGGCTATTGATCTTAATTATAGTGATGACATGCTCATTTATAATCCACCATCGCCTTCTCCTCCTCCTGTTGTTGTTGCCACAAGCTCAAGGAGAAAGGAGGAATCAATTTCTTCCATGGGTGGGTAGTGGGTTGGTCTATAAATGATATTAATAAATTAATCATATCCAATAGTTGAGCGCCAATTATTTTAAAAAATATTTAAATTACTATAATTTAAAATCATTAAATAAGTGGTTAATTATGAGCGCAAAGGCGGATGACAAGGGTATTTTGGAACCAATAGGTGGATGAGAAGGGCATTTTGGAGCCAATAGATGGATGAAGGGTAATTTTGTACCATTTCCAATACTTCGAGGATATTTTAGACTCTTTTCCGTTATTTTTAAGAATAAAAGTAAAAAAAAAAATGTCAATTCAAAAAGAGAGAGAGAAAACCCACATCCTTAAAAAAATAAAAAATTATCCATGATCAACTACCTAAATATTAATTTAAAATTTAAAATTTGAATTTTAAAAAATAACTTACCTTTTCTTAAAAATCATCTAAACGTTAAAAACACGTCTTTGAAAAAATTACTAATCTTAAATTCAATATTCATATTTTTTAAATCAACTCTTGAAAATATAAATCCAAACATGTGGTAAGAAAAAAATAACGTCCAAACAAAAATATGATTACACTCACTAAGATCATAATAGAAAAAGTTAGTATAGTAATGTATTGTATTGCATGTTTATATACAGTGTGTAGCAAGGAATTTCATTAAGAGTATTCAAAATTTTAATAGTAATTTTTTTTAAAAAAAATAACAATTTAAATTATCAAAAAAATCAAGTTAAGCATATTAGCTAAATATAAGAATATTAAATTGAATTACAAGTGTATAATTCAAAACTAACATAAAGACAAAAAAACTATTATTAAAACATAATTTAGATATATTATTGATCTATCATTGTTTCTTTATTTGGTTGACTTAGAGAAGTCGAAGTTTTTTTTCGTACTCTATTGTAATAATTTCTCATGTCCATTGAAACTTGAAACTAAAATATTAATTTGTTATTTTTGTTATAAAATAAGAGAAAGAGAAGAAAAAATAGAGAGAGAATTATTGAGACTTTATTCTTGAAAATATTGTGATATAATTTGGGTAAATGAGTTTTCTAGAGAAAGAAAACCTTATTCCACAAGGAAAAGTATTAAAATTTAAGAAAATCTTTATTCCACAAGAAATGTACTAAAATTTGAGAAAATAATTCAATATTAATTGAATAATGCACAAGGAAAAAATATTAAATTTAAGGAGATCTTATTTCACAAGAAAAATATATTAAAACTTAAGATTTAATTAAAAAAATAGTTAGGGGAGGTAAGATTTGAACATGTATCCCTAAAATCAATCATGACACTATTAACAACCAAGCTACTAAACATTTATGTTAGAGTTATACATATTTATTTAATTAAATAAATTCAAGAAGTCAAAATAATTACAGAAAAATAAAACACTCTTGCATGGAACAAACTAGGACAAAGAACAGGTTCACTATAGCTATTGCCAATTCCACTAAACAATACTTTCTTAGTTTAGAGTGTTCAAATTTTATATATACCTATATAAAGTTAAAACTTTACATGGTATATATATAGTACAATTTTTTGACAAAAGATATCCAATTAGATATCCTGGAGCCTACGTGGCTCCGCCCCTGTTTATATATGCCCTCTATCTGAATTGTTTGTCTGCAATTAATTTTTTGTGATTGAAGGGATCATCACCTCTCCAATGCGGGGAGGAAGAAAAAGAAACCAATGATAGATAAATGGAGAAATTGTGAAGAATTTTATGTCAGTGAATCATGTACGTCATTTTTCATTATTTTAAGTACATGAATTACTATTATAATAATTGTTTCGTCCATATGCTCTTTTTTTTATAATCGAGTCCTTTTCTATTTATTTTTAAGGCGGATATTAAAATGATCCATTTTATGTGATTTATTAGTTCAATTGGTATTCAAATTTAGGTTTAAGTTCCATATTGGTTTTGTATTTATTTTTTTGACGATTTCTATAACTATTTCGTTTCATAAGAATAAAAAAAATATGAATAGTGACGAATATGACAAAAGATGTGAGATGGTTCAAAATGGAGATGGCTGACATACCTTAGTTAATTATTGCTATTAATTTTTATTCCTTTTTTAAAAAATAATTGATTTATTTTTTGGAGAAAAAAAACTCTTATTTTCCTTGAACTTTTAACTTTTTTTAAAAAAAAATATTAAGTTATGATTTTTTTTTTTATATTCTGCAGTTTGCTTATATTAATTAATTTATTTACATTTCTTTAAAGTCTAAATCTTTTTAATTCAATAATGGTCTATACTTTATATAATCTTTTTAATTCAATAATGGTCTATACTTTATATATATATATATATATATTATTATTTTTTACTCGAACTTCTTATAATGATTACTTACAGCTCAACAAATGTTCAACAAAACTTTGAGTTCACTTTCACTGCATATTACAATTGATGAAAACGAATAGAATGTTTATAAAATTTATACAGGTTCTTGCTAATGGTAAAAAAGAGGGGTTGAACGTCGGGGATGTTCTTATTTTACCGGAGGGGTGTGAATTAGCTCCTCCCGATCGTATTTCTCCCGAGATGAAAGAAAAGATTGACAATTTATCTTTTCAGAGCTATTGGCCCAATAAAACAAATATTCTTGTGGTAGGCGCTGTCCCTGGTAAAAAATATAGGGAAATAACCTTCCCTATTCTTTTCCCGGACCCTGCTACTAAGAAGGATGTTCACTTCTTAAAATATCCTATATACGTAGGCGGGAACAGGGGAAGGGGTCAGATATATCCTGACGGCAACAAGAGTAACAATACAGTTTATAATGCTATAGCAGCAGGTATAGTAAGCAAAATCATACGAAAAGAAAAAGGGGGGGTTATGAGATAACCATAACGGATGCGTCGGAGGGACGTCAACTGGTTGATATTATCCCTCCCGGACTAGAACTTCTTGTTTCCGAGGGAGAATCTATCAAATTTGATCAACCATTAACGAGTAATCCTAATGTAGGCGGATTTGGCCAGGGAGATGCAGAAATAGTACTTCAAGATCCATTACGTGTCCAAGAACTTTTGTTCTTCTTCGCATATATATATATATATATATATATATATATATGTAAAATATTTTACTCGATTTAATTATAATGATTACTTACAGCTCAACAAATGTTCAACAAAACTTTAAGTTCACTTTCACTGCATATTACAATTGATGAAAACGAATAGGATGTTTATAAATTTTTTATGTAGGTAGCTCCTATTTGGAAGAAGCAAATCACAATTCACAAAAATGTAAATGATATTATTAAGCCTTGTAGAAGTAACTCTTCTATTAAGAATTTAAAAATCTGAAAATATTATAATGTTTTTAGATTTGAACCTAAAGCTTGATCATGCTTCAAAGGTGACAGTTTTGCAAATCTTTTAAGGATTCGACTTTGACAGAAGAGATGAATCTATCGTTTGGAGTAAAATTCGTCTAATTAGATTCATGAAATACTACCATCTTTTACTCTTTTAGTTGCAGTCTCATTAGACCCTTCCAATGATTTAGTGTTTGATGATTGTCTAAGAAGGTCTTTATGTTTGTTATTTATTTACAAACCGTACATTATTTTGATTGAATTGATCATTGATTATATGAATTTGTTCTAATTCATGAGATAGTATAGAGTAATGAATCACAAGGATAACTTTCTTGCATCCTCCATATGCCAAACAATCGTTGCCAAGGATTCGTATATAAAGAGAACATTGATGAGTGAATTGCACTTTATTTTGTATTTCTGAATAATAAAGGCCATTAAGCACCTACATCGGAGATAACCTATTGAACATAAACTATTAGATATCATAAATTTCTTTGTACTCAAACGAGACAATATTAAAGAAGACAATAAGCTAGCGTAGGATTCAATTCTTGAATTTATCACTTTTAACATATCTATGTTCTCGAATATGTTCCAAGATCTTTGAGTTACCAGAAGCTGCATAATGCAAAATTACCATTTGCAACCTTCTCACTTTTTTTTGTTTGGCTTTAGCTTCATTACAACTTCTGCACATTTTACTTTTTAGTAAATATTTAAACTTTTCCTTATACGTCATCTATTTTGATTTGTTTTCCTCTTTTTTCTAGTGCCTAAGGATGACACCAGCAAATCCCGCAAGGTTGCTTCCTTCTTGGGTTATAAGGTTGGAATGAACCACATTGTGAGAGAAGTTGATTTTTTTTATATATAAAGTAAGATCACTTTTTAATTTATAGCATTTCAGTTTAGTATTCATATTATCATTTAGACTCTGGCTTCAACAAATTGTACAAAAAACTACTCCCTTCGTTTCAAAAAGAATGACTTAGTTTGACTTGGAACGGAGTTTAACAAAAGAAAGAAGAATTTATGATCTTGTGGTTCTAAATTAAAGTTTTGTCAAATGTACCAAAATGTCATTTAATCTTGTGGCCTTAAACATGTCACGTGGAAAGTAAAAGTTAAAGTGTTGCCAAAAAAAAGAAAGGAATCATTCCTTTTTAAAAAGACTAAAAATGAAATGAGGTCATTCTTTTTTAAACAGAAGAAGTATCAAATTTGCACAAAAAAAGGCTAAAGGAGGATAGAGTCAAGGATTTACTGGAAAGCTTAAAGAAAAAAAGAACAATAAAAAGAGTAAAGAGGGAGACGCGATCTTCGTTCAAAAATGGTATTGTTGCCTCAAAGTTCCCATCTTTCATAGTTTTGTCGATGAATAAGTGAAAGAGCATATTACTCCAACTAATATGAGATTGTGGCACATTTGGTTAATCAAACTCACCTAATTAAATACAAGTAATTAACCTTAATGTATTATATCCAATCTTAAAGCCAATTAACTATTTTTTTGAATGACTGATTAAAAAATTTGCATTATGAGCTATTTTAGTTTTAAGCTTCATGGGCTACTCGCAAATGAACTCTAATAAGCTCCTAAATATCTGAAATATTACTAATTATTTGGTCCATCTGCGAAATGAGAGATTGAATTTATTTAGTTAGAATCTCACCATGAAATCTCTGTTGGGCTATTGCCCATGTTCCAGCCAAAGGCCCATGGCCTAATCCTACTTGAAAAAAGATTGGAATTATTCTCTTTATTTGACTTCCAATTCTATTAGGAAAAGAATTGGAATTGTAATCCTATTTGTAGTTGGTTTTGGCTTTGTAAGAAAAAGCACAACTCTATAAATAGAGGATGGTCTTGAGAGAATAATTCAATTGCTCATTGGTATTGTCTTTGAAAGACAATAGAACATAAGAGAGGTTTTTTGAGAGAGCTTTCAACAAGAGAAAAGACAGAAGAAAAAGGGTTCTTTTGCTGCAGTCTTTTTCTCCGATCAGCAACGTTCAGATCGTGTTTGCCGATTAACTAACCGTTGGATCGGGCTGAAATTTGTACTGAGTGTTCCTGACATCTTGGTGGTTGATTTGAACGGTGGAGATCGGATTCGGAGGTCATTAAGATCCTGTTTTAGGTCCCGAACAGAAGCTGGGTTTGGGTGGTGTTTCTTTCTATTTATCTTTTGTTGGTGTAGCTATTGTTTGTTCTCTTTTGGCACTTGTTGTGTAGCCATTAGAAGAATATTTGTAACCCTCTTATTGTTATAGTGAAGCAATTCGGATCTTGTCGATCTCGTGGTGGTTACCTTCGGTTTGAAGGGTTTTTCCACGTTAAACTTGGTGTTCTTTATTGTTAGATTTTCGTTTTCATTTTTTTCGTCACAACAACTGGTATCAGAGCTAAGGTTATCTATATGGAGGGGAATATGAGCAAGATGGTATGTCTAAACGGAAGAAACTACAACATATGAAAAGCAAGATGAAAGATCTATTGTTCGTGAAGAAGATGCATCTTCCGGTTTTTTCTGCTCATAAACCCGAGAATGTGACCGATGAAAATTGGGAATTTGAGCACCAACAAGTATGTGGATATATAAGACAATGGGTTGAAGATAATGTTCGCAACCATATTGTGAATGAGACACATGCTAGAACATTGTGGGAGAAGTTGGAGACGCTTTACGCTTCAAAAACTGGCAATAACAAGTTGTACTTGTTAAAGCAATTGATGACCTTTAAATACAAGGAGGGCAGTCTTATTCTTGATCATATAAATGATTTTCAGGGTATTCTTGATCAGCTATCAGGAATGGGTGTTAATTTTGATGATGAAATACAAGGACTTTGGCTTCTTAATACTCTACCGGATTCTTGGGAAACTCTTCGTGTTTCTTTAACAAATTCTGCCACTGGTGGAAAGGTGACTATGGAATATGCAAAGAGTGGTGTGTTGAATGAAGAGTTAGAAGAAAATCTCAAGACACATCTTCACATTCAGATGTTCTATATACAGAAGATCGAGGGAGACATAAGACAAGAGATCCGAGGAGTAGAGGTGAAAGCAGAAGCAAGTCAAAATTCAAGAATCCAAATATTAAATGTTATCATTGTTGAAAGAAAGGACATATTAAAAGATTTTGCAAACAATTGAAGCAAGATCTTAAAGAAGGGAAGAAGGAAGAAAACAATGAAAATAATGTTGTTGCTGTTGTCCAAGATGACCTTCTCTTCGCTTGTGATAAAGACGTCATAAATTTTGTATCTCAAGATACAAGTTGGATAGTAGATTCTAGAGCCACATCACATGTCACAACAAGAAAAGACTTCTTTTCATCTTATACTTCTGTTAACTCTGAGGTGTTAAAGATGGGTAATGCTGGTGAGGTTAAGGTGTTTGGTGTTGGCACTGTTTGTTTGAAAACCAATACTGGTTCAACGTTGGTCCTTCAGAATGTCAAGCATGCTCCAGACATTCCGATAAATTTGATCTCTGTAGGACAACTAGATGATGATGGCTATCATAATGACTTGTGCAATGGCCAATGGAAGCTCACCAAAGGCTCATTGATTTTAGCTCGAGGAAGAAAGCATTCAAATTTATATGTGACACAAGGATCGATTCTTGTTGACTCTATAAATTTGGTGGAAAGCGAGGCTTTATCAGAGTTGTGGCACAAGAGGCTTAGTCATATGAGCGAGAAGGGGATCACCTATTTGGCTAAGAAGAATTTGCTTGCTGGTATGAAACAAGCAAAGGTGAAAAGATGTGTTCATTGCTTAGCAGGGAAACAGAAAAGAGTTTCTTTTCACAGTCATCCTCCTTCAAGAAAGTCTGAACTATTGGAGCTAGTACACTCAGATTTGTGTGGTCCTTTTAAAGTGAAGTCAAAAGGTGGTGCACTTTACTTTGCTACTTTCATTGATGATCGTTCTCGCAAGATTTGGGTATATCCTTTAAAATCCAAAGATCAAGTGCTTGATGTGTTTAAACAGTTTCAAGCCTTATCTGAGAGACAAACGGGAAAGAAATTAAAATGTATTCGCACTGATAATGGTGGTGGGTATATTGGTCCCTTGGATAACTACTGCAAATCGCAAGGAATTCGTCATCAGAAGACGCCTCCAAAGACTCCTCAATTAAATGGTTTGGCAGAGAGGATGAACAGAACTTTAGTTGAGAGAGTTAGATGTGTGCTTTCAGAGGCTAAACTTCCAAATTCTTTTTGGGCTGAAGCACTTAACACTGTTGCTTATGTTATCAATTTGTCTCCTGCTGTTGCTTTGGATGGTGATGTTCCAAACAAAGTTTGGTTTGATAAGGATGTCTCTTATGATCACTTGAAAGTGTTTGGGTGTAAAGCTTGTGTGCATGTTCAAAAGATGAGAGGTCGAAATTGGATGTTAAAACTAAGCAGTGCATCTTCATTGGTTATGGTCAAGATGAGTTTGGATATCGCTTTTATGATCCAATTGATAAGAAACTCATTAGAAGTCGTGATGTTGTGTTCTTTGAAGATCAAACTATTGAAGATATTGACAAGACTGAGAAACTAGATTCTCATACTGATGAGAGCTTAGTTGATGTTGATCCAATTCCTATTATTGATACATCTTCTGCACATGAGGGAACCCAAGGTAATGATCCAGATAATGATCAGAGTGTAGAACATATAATTGTTCCTACTGATGATGTTGTGGTTGATGATCAACCAACTCATGGTGAGATAACCACTTCGAATGATCCAGAAACCTCTTGTAGAAGATCTACTAGAGAAAAGCGAAGCTCAACACGTTATTCTCATGAGGAGTATATTCTATTGACTAACATGGGAGAACCTGAAGGTTATGATGAAGTCATGTTAGATACTCATAGAGATAAGTGGAAAGAACTCATCGTAGACAAGCATGAGTTTTGTAGAAGTGTGGCAGGCAGGAAGCCTGTCAAAAGTTCCTCCACTTGAAGTCCATTTGGCCCCTTGGCTGGAGGGGGAGTTTGTTGGGCTATTGCCCATGTTCCAGCCAAAGGCCCATGGCCTAATCCTACTTGAAAAAGGATTGGAATTATTCTCTTTATTTGGCTTCCAATTCTATTAGGAAAAGGATTGGAATTGTAATCCTATTTGTAGTTGGTTTTGGCTTTGTAAGGAAAAGCACAACTCTATAAATAGAGGATGGTCTTGAGAGAATAATTAAATTGCTCATTGGTATTGTCTTTGAAAGACAATAGAACATAAGAGAGGTTTTTTGAGAGAGCTTTCAACAAGAGAAAAGACAGAAGAAAAAGGGTTCTTTTGCTGCAGTCTTTTTCTCCGACCAGCAACGTTCAGATCGTGTTTGCCGATTAACTAACCGTTGGATCGAGCTGAAAGTTGGACTGAGTGTTCCTGACATCTTGTTGGTTGATTTGAACGGTGGTGATCGGATTCGGAGGTCAGCGAGATCCTGTTTTAGGTCCCGAACAGAAGCTGGGTTTGGGTGGTGTTTCTTTCTATTTATCTTTTGTTGGTGTAGTTATTGTTTGTTCTCTTTTGGCACTTGTTGTGTAGCCATTAGAAGAATATTTGTAACCCTCTTATTGTTATAGTGAAGCAATTCGGATCTTGTCGATCTCGTGGTGGTTACCTTCGGTTTGAAGGGTTTTTCCACGTTAAACTTGGTGTTCTTTATTGTTAGATTTTCGTTTTCATTTTTTTCGTCACAACAATCTCAAGGGAAAATCTCAATTGTCTAAATAAAAATATAAAATAAAAGAAACTTTATACATGTGATACTTCAACAAAACAAACTTAAAAGAGTAAAGAGTACATAGAATAAATAAAAGAAGTAGGTGAAACTCACAATAACCTGTGTATATTTAGTAGAAGAGGAAACAAATAGTACTATCATAGATCTTCAAAAAAAAAAAACTTAACAATTAACAAGAGAAGAAACTCAAATTGTTAATGTAATTTCAAAAGTAATGGACAATTCTATTTTCATTAGCTCCATGTTGAATTGATTTTTCAGATTCTAAATGACATGTACTCAATTCACCATCCTTGTGTAAGGCCAAATATTATTGTTGGACTTCAATCAAAATTTTGGAAGTGTTATTAGTTGTACTATGTTTATGCAACTTGTGCACCTTAGTAAAACAGTTTTGTGAAAAGAAACCTCCAAGATGAGCAGCCAAATCCTTGTTCATCAATAAAAATTATCAATTCTCATGTCAACTGATCATACATGATTTTTCAAATTATTTTCACTATTTCCAACTCTAGTGGCATTCTGTAATTTCCAGTTGTTACTCCTAGTTAGTAGTACTAATCGTGGAACAAATTTTCGAGGGGTTCCATCGCTACTATTGGTGTATGATAGCAACCTCATCATCCAAACATGATATTGGTAGAAGATAATTTAACATTTTATTTCTTATATTTAGGTGTAAATTATATTTGTCATGTCTTGTACATGTTATATTTTGATTTTAAAGTGTTTTGTTTTGTGGATTTCACTTCCTCGAGATGGGTCTAAGGATGTCTATTCTCTATATTTGTCTAATTGAACGTTGACACGAAAAACTAATATTATTTAATTTTAAGGTTGTTTTTATTTTTAAAAAATTTAACTTCAAAATTATTTTCTACTCTAGTAAAAAATAAAAGATATTTCTCAAAAACAGTTTTCATTTAAAAACCAAACACTAAAATTCCTTTCCGGAAAATATTTTCTTCTCACCAACCAAACATGAGAAAATAAGTCAAATATCTACTTGTTTTTCAGAAATTCCTTCATACCAAACACACCCTAAGCTTAGACATTTCTAGGAGAAAGCAGCAGATAATCATAGTTGTATTAATAGAAAAACATCATCCCCATATAGACTAAGGATCCCATATGACAGTAATATTAGTTACCAGAATTCATACACACAGAGAAGTTAATACATCAAATTGATTCACATATCCAATCAAAATTAGTAGTTTCTAGCAAAACTATCAGTTTCAAAACTCCCGACTATAGAAGAGAAAACATCCACTTATTTTATTGCATATCAAAAGCATAAAGAACTAATTCAAGAATTATTGAATTGAGAAAGAGATGGCCGAAAAGAGGCTTTCACCAGATTGATTCACATATCCAAGCACAAATAGAGAAGGTGAAAGAGAAACAAGATGTCCGCAAGTCCTCCGCATACAAAGAAGTCTTCATCTCCCAGTTTGTGAGTAGTACGATATCAAACCCATAAAATGTGTATTATAATACAGAATCAAGTAAATATTCTTTAAAGTAATGATTAAGATATACACATTTCAGGAATTTAATAGCTAAAAAACAGGAAAAGACAAGAAGAAATCAACATTCAGAACCCAAACGAATATTTCAACTTGGTATGTTTAATACATACAAAATATACTAGCACAAGTAGTTGAAATTTTATCATTTCCATAATTTAGAGCGAATTATAATGTAATGACCCGGAAAATTATTTTTTGAAATTTTATAAAATTAGTGTTTACCTTACCATGAGTTAATTTTGATCAATCGGTAAAGTTAGTATGTGAAATTTAGAGTTATTCGTTAACCTCGATTATTTAATTGACGGGTATATTCTTTTAATTATTTTATTTAGTTGATAGTTAATGGGTCAAGTCCATATATGTGAAAATAAAATAGTGAGAATTAACACCTTATAATTACTTTCAGAGGAACATAAGAATAAAAGAAAAAAAAAAGAAAAAAAATTGTGGGAACATACCTGCGCCGTCGCACAGCATCATATCATCCAGGTAAGAGCATCATAACTCCTATAATTTGCATATGAAGTTGCATAATTCCACACATATATTAATATAATAATAATATGATAATTCATTTTGAAAGAGAAATTAAGGAAAATGGTTTTGGAATTAAAAAAAAAAAGAAATCGATAGGTATGAATAAAGTATTTTTGAAAATTGAGAAAGATGATGTTGTTGGCCAATCATGTTGTATTGATTGTGTCTATAATTGGATCATGATTGAGATTATAGATAACTAATAAATAGGAAGAAAGGGTATATCACTTTGAGGTTTTAACCTGTGGTGTTCTAGTAATTGTTGTTCATATTTTGGATTTGACTTTGAATATTTTTTTTTATGGCTTGGTGATGAAGATCTCAAAGTTTTGAAATATTAAGATAGGTAATTAAATATCGGAGGGATTATATCATATGAAAGTTAATAAGGTTGTAGTCTTAACCCTAGGCTTGAAATTTGAGAATATGAATTTGACATATTAGTTGGGATCAAGACTTAAGAACTTGATTATAGAATTGAGTAGTTTTTGGGTCTACACTACATCTATAGTAATATGAGTGTTGTTAGTTCGAAAGTATTATTGTAATTACTTATTTGAATAGATTGCATTTATTTGGAGGCTGAATGAAAGGGAAAGACTCAAGTCCCAGAGTGATAATTCGACTATTTGAGGCAAGTGAATTTCTAAACTCTTGTTAAGTGTATGGAATACGTGTATTTCCTTGTGGTATATGTTGGGAGTAATCGGACTTGGTGATGGGTTGATTTGTCCACATTGATTAATTCTAATGATGAAAAAAGGGTAATAAAAGACAATGTGATTAATTGTTTATGTGTGATGTGTTGAGAAAGGTTTGAAAAATTGTTGAGTCATTGTTGATGTGATATCATATTTGTTTTACTGTGAATTGTAGAATGTTATGAAAATGGTCATCTCATCATTATTTATGTGAACATGTCATTTGCATTATTCTGAGACATGGTTGTGACAAGTATTATGTGCATTGAGAAAGAATGAGAACTTAAAGAGGATGTACCATTTCGAGGGACGTATCGCGCGCCGCGGTGGATACTATTTTTCGAGGTACATATCTCACGCCGCGATGGATACTATATTTCGAGGGACGTATCGCGCTCCGCGATGGTTACTATTATCGAAGGTCGTATCGCGCGTCGCGATGGATACATGGACAGATATGTCCCCCATGAGTCCTGGATTGAGAGATTGCGGGTGTGTATCACTAGGTCAGACATGCATCACTATACTTGACATTGCATTTCATTGCATTGCACTTCCATATCATTGGTGAACTTAATTTTGTGTGTTGCTCATCTTGTGAGTGCCTTTCTGTGGAACTTGTGACTGATGAATATTGAGCCTGTTGTGGAAGATATACAATTGTTAGAGTATTGTTGTTGAGGATATGAAATTGTTAAAGTGTTGTTATTGAGGATATGAAATTGTTAGTGTTGTTGTTGAACTATGTACTTTGTAAACTGTGAACTGTTAGGTTGGACTGGTTTTATGCAGGATGTAGTTGTGGAGGTTTGGATGGGGTATAATGATTACTCGTATTCTGTTCCCTTAGCTTGTGTTTAGGGATTTACTTGTTGTGTACCGTGTGGTTTGTGAGGTAGCTGTTTGTTGTCTCAACAGACTTCCTTTTCTCCTTAATTATGATCTTGTTCTATTCTAGAAACAAGATCATTTGAGACTTGTATTTTCTTTTGAATCAATTGTAATACTTTAGAGACTTGTACACGTGACACTCAGATTTTGGGGTATTCTTGAGTTGATTATGAAATTTCCGCATTTTATTGTATTAGTTGAGTTTTAGGCTGACTTGTGTTGGTGGGATAAGACGAGTGCCATCACGTCCATTTTTTGGTTTATGACAAAATGGTATCAGAGCCCCAGGTTCATAGGTATCAAGTGTGTACAAGCCGAGTCTAAGTAGACTCTCGAGGATCAGTACAGAGACGTATGTACTTATCTTCGAGAGGCTATGGTGACTTTTATAAAATCTTCACTTCTTGGATCTCTATCTGCGTACTTGGTCTGGTTTTGAATATCATCACTTCACTCCATTCACTCTCATTTATGTTAAGACTTGTGCGCAAATACTCATGTGAGTATTTTGTGTGTTGTATTTGTCTTTGATATTAGATTTGTTACAAATGTGGAAGTGATAAATTTATGGGAAGGATGTGTTATCAGATTTGGAATGTTCAACAACTAGAATAGATTGTGTTAGGTGATGACTTGACGAAACATTTTGAGGATATTTGGAGGATTAGGTTGAACAGTGGTTTAACGAACTTCATGAGCGTTTTCCCTTTGTTTAGGCTAGTCATCTAGTAGTGGGATCAATACTTGTGTGGTATAGGCAATATCTGGAGTGGTTGGACAATTAAAAGTGAAATGATTAAAAAAAAAGGTTGGATAATGAATGTGATAACTTTAAAAGCTACATTTAGTAAAAGATATTCATAACATATATGGGCTACTTAGTGAATGATGAGAGTGATGTTACACTAAACAAGGTCAGAATCTCTATTGTAGTTTCATAGATTGAGGGAGTGTCAAAGAGGATCACAAAATGACTATTATAATAGTACCAATTCTCACTTGATTAGAGTTATGCGCTGTTTTATTTCTACTATCGACCGGATCTATGAAGGAATGTATATCACTTTGATGAGAGACCGAACAAATTTTTTTGTGTGTATCGTAGTTACTTAATGGGTAGAAATATGTAGGCTATCGGATTATAACCTTCTCGAGGAGTATGGTGTGTTTTAGTAGTGAATTTGAAAAACTTTCACGATGTGGTACTAGTGGTATATGAAAACGGATATGTTGACTCTTAAGTGAGAATACTAACCACATAAGGAGTTATCAATTGTATCACATGCTCGTATAATAAGGTTTGATGTTGTATTTATATTTGAGATACCAACTAGCTTGTTATTAAAGACGAATGAGTTAGGCAATATATTGCAAGGAAAAATCTAGTGGTGGATCATTGATACGGTGTTAATGCATTAAGTTGAGAAGTGTATCCTGAGGGTTCTAAATGAGGACCGATAATTTCATCCCAAGGTCCAAGGGAATGGATATATACCATAGTGGCAAGTTTTTGGTAAAGGAAGTCCCAAAGAGTATACTTGTGTGTAGGTAATTGAAAATTTTAGTTAAAAAAAGTACATATGACAGTGGGTTAGTTTTTTTGAATTTGATTATAGTTGATTTTGAGATGTTATGTCGATGACAAAGTTGACTTTATGGTGATGACAAGGGCTAACTGATCTTAATGGTAATAAGAGTTTGTGATGGATTGAGATTGAAATGAGAGATATGACAAAGATTATTGGTTAAATGGATTTTTGTATGGTAATGACAACGTGAGAGTATCTAATGTTATGGTTTGTTATTATTCGGTGAGTAGCATGCTTGCAAGAAAAGTTATAGGAGGTGTTGAAACACTGCTTGATTAGAATTTAAAGCAGCTAGAGTCACAATGAAAAAAAAAATTGGGATGTAGTAGAGTCTTCAAAAAGAGGTGAGAGCAAGTATATTTTCTCTTATTGCAAGGGCTAAAAAAGTATCTTAAAATGGATTGATAACTGGATTCAAAGACGCGTGCTTTCATTCGTTTTGCTCTGCTTGTGGTAATAATGTCCCGAGTTCATCAGATTGGTTAAAAAGTACTGGACAAAGCTTGAGAAAGGAGTGTACAGACGTTCAACTTCAGTTGTAATGATAACCTTTTTTATGGTTTTGAGTTTGATAAGAAATACGGTTGAACTTTTAGCGAAAGATATGATAAGGTTGACAGAGAGTGATAAACTAAGATACGTGAATTCATAATTTAAAAAATTCAAGGTATGAGCTAATGTTAATAGATAATGAGATTATGTTATATGATTGAGATAAAAAATTTCAAGTTTTTCATGGTGAATTTATGTTCGTGGTAGTATATTTTATCAAGGTGTAGATTGGTAAGGTAAGAAATGATCGATCACATTAAATGTTGAGCATTTATATCTCCCTCGTCTGTGTTATTTTGATTTCAAAGAACCTAAGGAAGGATTTCATTTAAAGTTTTTATATTGAGGATAAGGTAAAAGTTTCAGGCGTTGTTAGCCAAAGAATAAGATTGGTGAGTGAGTGAACAAGGAAACAAGAGTCTAGTGAACTGAAGGGTTCAAGATATTTAGAATTTTGGGTCATAGTATGAATTTAAGAAAAGTGAAGGAGTAAGACCTCTCATATAAGCCCTTGATTTGTCCTATAAATTTAGATATGAGTGTGAAATATGAAGTAGTTTGGTACAGAATTATTAGGAATTATCATCAACTTTTTTAAAGATTGAGTTTTCTTTGGGTGACAAGCAATGATGTGTGGAAGATTATATGTGGTTATGTCGATCTAGCTTGTTCAAATAATGATAGGTAACTTATTGATGTTCAACGGTGTAGACCTACATATTTACATGATTAAGGAGGATTTAGAGGAAATTGAAACTACTTTGTTAATAGGACGGTACAGACTGCTATGATACGTTACATAGGAATTTGATGGTGAGTAGAGGTTATGAGCTTATAGTATACTGAATTATTGGAGTGACTAAGAATATTTCTTAAGTGTTGGTATAAGGTATATGATGATTTTGAATATTAGTTGAAATTTGGTCTCTGAAAGATTACGTGAAGTTTACATTGTACGTGATTCAGTAAACTTTATTGATGTGAAAATACCTTTAGATTTGAAATTAGTACTATCAGCCTTGGGTGAGATCCGTATCTGTCATATAATGCTTATTTGGAAGGAAAGAGCGCCATAGTTTGAAAATTTTGGAGGCGATAATCTATTTGTTAAGAAGACTTTGATACCTGTGACGGTTTGAGAGTAAGGTAAATGGCTGGTGTGGTTATGATGTTTGTTAGTATTA
Organism: Solanum lycopersicoides; assembly: GCA_022817965.1. Taxonomy (NCBI): domain Eukaryota; kingdom Viridiplantae; phylum Streptophyta; class Magnoliopsida; order Solanales; family Solanaceae; genus Solanum; species Solanum lycopersicoides. Next base: position 16,886 of record JAJJBR010000361.1, read on the forward strand.
AGAGTGTTGGCTTTAGTGAAGTACTGTGAGAAGTATGTGGGGTTTAAGGAATCAAGTATGTGTACGATTGTGATAGGTACAAGACTAATTGATTGTGGGTGGCTAAAAAGGAGATGGAGTTAGATGGATATAAACGTTTGATATGGCCATTATAGAAGGAGTATTTTGTGTTATTTGACTTTGGTTTCGTACGTTAATATGTGACCACCTATTTCGTTCTAGACATGATTTAGAGTATAATTCACTACCTATGCCACACGTGTTTTTACTTCGGTGGGTGAATTCCTAGTGGTGGATCGGATATACCGATCCTTTGATGTCCTTTTGATAGTGTAGAATGCTTGGGTAGATTTGGTGACTTCAGTTATGAAATATTTGGCGTTGTTTGGAAAAATAGAGGTATACCACTATATCTACATGTACGAACTCGCTTATAAGAACTTATAAAAGAGCTTCCATGAATAGTTATAGTTATTCAAGAGTGTTCTTAAAGGTTCCACATCCTAGAGTGTACCACTTGTTGAGTGTTTACTGGATATCGTTCTTCTTTGGGTTAGATAAGTTTGATCCTCCATTGATTAGTACCCCATGTCTAAAGATTTGATTTTTATAACTTAAGTTCTTTGAAAGAATGTGTTGTGAGAAGGAATCTTGATAAGATCTGTGATGGTTTGTGCATTATGAGTATCTGTTGGTTGGTTCAGGTTCACATCTGGTTGTAGCCGATATTGATTCAGAACGTTATCTTGATTATATGAGAAAAACTTTGTCATGACGATTGTATTATAGTTCAGTGAATCTCAGTTCAGATGGGTTTCATGGGCTAGTGTGTGGTTGTTAATCACTCTTGGTTTATAGATCGTCCAAAGATCGATTCAAAAGTTCAATTCATAGTATTTGATCTTGATGTAATGATCTTAATGAGGAGCTGACTTGGAAATATTCAGTCGCTACTGGTAGGTCATAACTTAGACTTCTGGTAACGTTGGTTAATCTTCTTTCTTCTTCCTTATGTTCGAGGACGAACATAATTTCTAGTGGTGGATAATGTAATGACCTGGAAAATCATTAAAATTATTATTTTTACCCTTACCTTGAGTTAATTTTGGATCAATCGGTAAAGTTAGTTTGTGAAGTTTAGAGTTATTCGTTAACCTTGATTATTTAATTGACGGGTCTATTCTTTTTAGTTGATTAAGTTAATGGGTCAAGTCCATATCTGTAAAATAAAAATAGTGAGAATTAACACTT
>JAJJBR010000361.1:18261-38462 GCA_022817965.1 Solanum lycopersicoides
TTGTGGCAAGATAAAAGGTTTCTAAAACTCTTGTTAAGTGTATGGAATACGTGTATTTCCTTGTTGGTATATGTTGGGAGTAATGGGACTTGGTGATGGGTTGATTGTCCACATTGATTAATTCTAATGATGAAAAAAAGGGTAAAAAAGCAATGTGATTAATTGTTTGTGTGTATGTGTTGAGAAAAAGTTTGAAAACATTGAGTCATTGTTGATGTGATATCATATTTTGTTTTCTGTGATGTAGAATGTTATAAAATGGTCATCTCTCATTATTTTGTGAACATGTCATTTTATTCTGAACATGTTTGACAATGTTATGTGCATTGAGAAAGAATGAGAACTTAAAGAGGATTACCATTTCGAGACAGTATCGCGCGCCGCGTGGATACTATATTTCGAGGGTACTATCTCCACGCCGCGATGGATACTATATTTCGAGGGAGTGTATCGGTTCACCATGTTACTATGTATCAGTCGTATCGCGCCGCGATGGATCATGGACAGATATGTCCCCATGGTCCCTGATGAGAGATCGGTGTGTATCACTAGGTCAGACATGCATCACTATACCTTGATCATTGGCATTCATTGCCATTTAAAAATCAATGATTAACTTGACATTTGCATTTATAATGCATTACAACTTGTACATCTTTTCTTTCCTTTCGAGGCTTCTTGGCTTGAGGGGGGGGGAGGGTCCATGGTACTAGGTGAAACTATAAATATTTGAAGTAAAAATATTTTTTAAAAAGAAATTTAAAATTATGTTTTTTTGGGCTGGTGGGTGTGGCGTGAGGCAAAGGTCTGAGAGATATAGAAAATACTTATAATCAGGGTCCTCATGATATGAAAGTTTTGACAATACTGAACTCAAATTCATACATAGACATAAAACATAAGATGTTTTTGAAAATTGTTTTGGAAAATACTTGGCAATACCAATATAATGATCCGTTAAGTTTACCCATAATATAACCAGATTATTTTAATGTGGTAAAATATGGGTTTATAAAGTTCCAAATATAACCCATATTTCAAATGATCAGTCTTACAACCATATTATAGAATAGGCGAATTATTGGACGATACAATGAAAAAAGTGGCTTAATTTATTGTCCAGCACTAATCCAAACAATTACTATCCTCCTATAAAGGAGAAGTTTTCCAAGAAATCCGTATCAAAGTTGTTTCCAATGCAGACCCCCCAATATCAGTTTGCTTCTGCTGTGAACTTTCTTTCCACTCAAACGCCTTGCTTTGTCAACACACCACTTTACCTTTTTCAACCTTCTTAACATATCTAGTCCCCTTTATTGATCCTTAACCACCGTATTCCCCATCTACACAAGCATATCGACAATTTGTTTGCTGCTCATGCAAAGAGTCGCATGACAGCAAAATTAGAGGGAACTCCTGAACTTAAATGCTTTCAATTGTAGGAGTTCCCATCCACAAATTGTGTTTTAAAAAAACGCCACATTATTACGAGTGGGGAAAGAACTTTGATTTTGTGCGGGCACCAGCTTGCTAATAAATCCGCTGTCTTTTCTCTTCAAGAAACTCATCAGGCAATACGGCTGAATTACCCATCACTATGTCAGGGCCTAAACAATCCACAAGAATGGGTGTTTGCTGATTTGCAGTCCCCACGCGAATTTTCAGCTGATGTTCTACATTAATTGACAACATCCATAATTCACAAAGATTTACCGAAATCGGTTCCTGTCTATTCACCACTCAAAATATTTGAAATTCTTCTTTTCATAAACTTTCCTAAATGAGCTCAATTCTTTCCTGGGATGGTTTTTTCCATAAATGAAAGTGGACCTGTAACATAAATATTTGGGAATCTAGTTTAAATCGCTTCAAGGACTTCACGTTCCAATTCAGTGAATGTGTTGATGATCATCGCAGAAGATTTCAGCAATTTTGTGCTTCATCGCTTAAATATTTTAACAGAATTTTATGTGGATTAGTAGTGATGATAAAGCTTGGCAAGTCTTTAAACCTAATGTTTCTCATTCCTGGAATTCCATCAACAACTCTGTCCAGTATACCATCCTCCATAAAACTGTCATCTGTTGCATAAAAATGTAGTACAAATTAATTATGTGCAAGATTTAAGGTTTCTATATATTTACCAGCTCCTTGCATATGTTGAAATTATGGGCTCATCATTTAATGTTCATAGACATATAAACAGCTTTTACATATATGTAGAGTTCTATATAAAAAATTGACACAACTGTGTAGAATGCACAAAAATGCTCTTTAATCATGTGGTCTTAACCCTATCACGTGAAAAGTTATAGTTAAAGAGTTGTCTAAAAAGGGAAAGAAACATTCTTTTTTAAATTGACTAAAAAGGAAAGTAAAACAAACAAATTGAAATTGAGGGAATATGAGGTTGGGCTCTGAGGACGAACCTTTAAATGAGATAATCCCTCTACTTCTTAGTTCATCATATCGAAGGTATCCCATATAACCACAAGCTGAGGCTGTCCAGAATTGGACATCAAGGATACCAAATTCTTGTGCAGCCTTAATGGCAAAGCTCATAATCCCATCTAATATTATACAAGAAATTGATGGAGCAAGGGGTGATAAAATAAGCTTTGATAGTAAATCCTGAAAATAAGTCGAGCAGTTCTTCTTATCGAGTCACATAAAGAAGCAGAATCTTGAGTTACATCGCGATCTGATGGTGGCAATCCTTCCGGGATAGTTTCAAATTGGAAATCCTGGAAGCCTTTCACAAAGTCAGGGCCCTGTGATCGGATTAGACGTTTATGGTTATATTCAGTGTTGACAAATGCTACATAGAAACCTCTTGAGTCCAATATTTTGGCTAATTTCATGAAGGGTATTATATGGCCTTGTGCGGGAAATGGTACACACACTGCATGAGGCTTCTTATCAATATTTAGTAAAGGATTCTGTTTGTTTTTTTTCCAGCTGTGACTTGTGAAATACTAATATTGTTCATTGTGCCCATTCTTATACTCCATGTTCATTTTGTTTCTTTTGACAACAATTTGTATAACTATTCCAACAAATATCTAAATTATTATTGGAGGTGAGAGGTACTTAGAATGTATGCGTCCACTAGTGATCCCTATATCAGGTTCCTCGACAGAATAATAATGTGGAAAAACAACTCAAAGTAGTTCAGACACAAAGATTTTAAATGTGAAAACCCCTTGCTCAAGGGAGGTGGAAATCACGACCTGTACTCACATTAATAGACCCAAATTCTATTTCACTCAAAATAGAGCAAAGCTCCAAATTACAAACTCTTGCAACCTAAGAATTAAACTCTCAATCCCTTCCCTCTTACGGTAGCAACTCTACTACAAAGGAAAACTAGACATTATTGCACTCCATATCAGATCAACTTCCTATATTATAGGCAGAGTTCCCAACAAAGCTTGGTAGCTTTGTCAAACAGAATAGCTTCCTGTTAGGGTCAAAATATACCTTCCGTCTTGATACCAGCACGTCATTTGGGCCTTCAGAATTCAATTTCATCCAATGCCAACTACAATCTACTGATGTTATATGTTCCCAGATGTTTCCACTTGCGCCTTCATATGGATACCGTTGACCCATTTAACCCATAATGACTTCAGGATATCAAGATTTTCCTTCTTGGAAGTAAGAAATTTGTGAAACACCGAGGAAAAATAATGAGAGTCATATAGTTGAACTTGATAGTAAAGTATTACTGAGAAAATTCATTAAAAATAACGATCTTATGTATCAACATGCGTGGATCATATCTTTTTTTTGAAACTGGTAAGGTTAAATTCTTCTGCATTTACGGTATGCTGGCTGTTAGCGAAAACGTGAAATTAAAGAACAAGAAAGAACAACAATATTTAACGTGGTTTGGATCAAAATGATCCTACGTCCACCAAAGACAACTGCATCTATATTTATTTCACTCTACAAATAATACAAGTGAAATACTACAAGAGAACATCAAATGCCATAAAAGGTGAGAAGGGAGAGGATGTTTCGAAAATGAATTAAGAGCTACCTATTTATAAGAATGAATTCCTCCTATTGATGTCATCTTTGACATCATTATGTTTCAAAAAATGTCTAGGTTAAACATGTGAAACTATTTTATGGTTTACCTAACTTTCACCTACCAAGATACTATCTTGACTTTACTAATTATCTTCCTACCAAATATTTATGTTAATTCATTTTCCATTGAGTTTGATTCCACAAGAACCAAACCAACTCTTTCAATCTCCACCTTGATTTGCGTTCCAAGCATGCGTATAAACAACTTCATCCAAAACTTCTAAGCTTACTGGGCAATCCCATTGTAAGAAACAAGAAGAGTCAAACCTTTGTTGAACATAGTAGCTCCATCTAGCAGTTGTTCCCCAAGAGTTGCATCACTTGATGCATACTCCCGCCAAATCCTTGTAATATGCAAACTCGGCAAGAAGGATTATTTTGGTCAACAAGTCTGCAACGATATCGTCTGTGATAACCTTCTCAACCTTGATAGCTCCCTCTTCTATGACATCTTGAATAAAATGAAATTTGACATCAATGTGTTTGGTGCGCTCATGAAATCTTTGATTTTTAATAAAATGAATAGCACTTTGACTATCACATCTTAGAATTGATTCCAGTTGGATCGAACTCAATTCTGCCACCAAACCTTTCAACCAGATAGCTTTTTTCGTAGCATCCGTTGCTGCAATATATTCTTCCTCTATTGTAGACAAAGTGGCAATAGACTGTAAAGTTGATTTTCAACTAACAACACTGCCAACGAGAGTAAAGATGTATCCAGTTGTGGAACTCCTTCAATCAAGATCCCCTGCATAGTCTCGACATCCACTTGACAGCTTCCCACTGCCTTTTTCCTGTATTTGCTATGTACCTGCTTACCACACTTACAGATTGAGCAATATTTGGACGTGTGCACAACATAGCATACATATTGCTACCAACTGCGTTCGCATAAGGAACCTTTGACATATGTTCCACCTCTTCAATAGACTGAGGCATTTGTAACTCTGAAAGCTTGAAATGAGAAGCTAACGGTGTACTTACTGGCTTGCTCATATGCATATTAAATCTCTCAAGAACTTTTTTGATGTACCTCTTTTGATAAAGATGTACAACACCATTTTCTCTTAAAATCTCAATTCCAATGATTTTCTTTGCAACTCCCAAATCCTTCATGTCAAATTTCTTGCTCATTAGTTTCTTCAAAATATTTATCTCTGTGATGTTATTAGCAACAATAAGCATATCATCAACATACAACAAGAGTTATCAAACATCTTCTTGTGATACACACAACTATCAAATGCACTCCTCAAAAATCCATGTTTAGTCATGAATGCATCAAACCTCTTGTACCACTATATAGGGGATTGCTTCAAACCATACAAAGACTTATTCAGTTGGAATACATGGTCTTCTTTTTCTTCAGCTAGGAAACGTTCAGGATGATCCATATAGATTGTCTCTTCTAGATCACCATGTAAGAAAGTTGTTTTGACATCAAGTTGTTGAAGCTCTAAATCGAATTGTCAAACCAATGCTAGTAGCACAGGAATTGAGTTATGTTTCAGGACCGGAGAGAAGATCTCATTGTAGTCAATTTCCTCTTTCTGGCTGAAACCCTTTGCAACCAATCTCGCCTTGAACCTAGAATCTTCCACTTCTGGAATACCTTCTTTCTTTCTGTAAACCTATTTGCATCCAACTGTCCTTATCCCCTTTGGCCTTTTAACTAAGACCCATGTCTCATTTTTGTAAAGAGGCTCCATCTCTTCCATCATGGTTAACTGCCACTGTGCAGCATCTTTTCAAGAAGTTGCTTTAACATACGAAGAGGGATTGAAATCCTTAACCTCTTCTTCTGCAGCTACGAACGCATGTGCAATCATATTTTCTTGCTCTATAGGATGTTCCAGTTTCTGTATCTGCCTTTTGTCCCTTTCCTTCACAATTGTGTATGGTTCATTGGCAGCAAGTTCTTAGAGATTTGCATTTTTTGACACATCAGTTTGAGTCTCCTGATCCCGTTCTTTGGTAAGCTCCACCTGCTCGTTGTTCTCATTTCTTGATAACTCGAAAGAAACTTTACGAGGATCAAGTATAGAGGATTCATCAAATTTAATATCTCTACTAACTACAAATTTGAGTAAAGACAAACGCCAGGGTTGTACCCTTTTACTCCATCTACATACCCTACGAATATGGTCTTTTTAGCCCTTGGTTCAAGCTTTCATTCATTAATATGATAATAAACTGGACACCTAAATATTTGCAAGTATGAATCGTTAGTGGGTTCACCTGAACATACTTCATTCGGAGTCTTAAATTCAATCCCTGTTGCTGGAGATCAATTGAAAATATGAAAAGCAGTATGAACTTCTTGAGCCCAAAATACTTTGGACGTCTTGTCCTGTAAGAACATACAACGGTCCTTCTCAAGAATTGTTATGTTCATTTTCTCAGCAACTCCATTCTGTTGTGGTGTCTGCTTGACTGTTTTATGCCTTGCGATCCCATGAACCTTGCAGAAATCATTGAACTCTTCACTGCAAAAATCCAAGCCATTGTCTGTATGAAGATACTTGATTTTTCTCTCCATTGGATTTTCAACCAAAATCTTTCACTCTTTAAAAGTTTCAAAAGCATAACCTTTTGTCTTTAGGAAATGCACCCAAAATTTTTGTGAAAAATCATCAATGAATAAAGAGAAAATACCTCTTTCCTCCCTTAGATGGAACCTTAGAGGGACCCCATAAATCTGAATGGATGTAGTCTAGCACCCATCCCGTCTTGTGCTTGTCAGTGCTGAAGCTGACCTTTTTCTGCTTCCCTAAGACGGAGTGCTCACAATATTCAGGTGTGCTGATCTTCTCACCATTCAAAAGGTTGCAGTTGCTCAACATCCCCAATCTTCGTGCACTCATATGGCCTAGTCTTATGTGCCATAATTTTGCTTTGTCATCATTAGATAATTGCACTGTAGATGCATTTATAGAGTCAATAATGGTACTTCCCACAAGTGTATAGAGGTCATCCTCCAGCTTGGCCTTCAATATGACTAAAGGCCCTTTAGTCACTTTCATAGTTCCTCCTTTACTCATGTACTTAAATCCTTGTTTATCCAAAGTACCCAGGGAGATCAAATTCTTCTTCATATCAGGAACATGAGTCCTCACGATTCCATCATCACAACGAACACGAACTGAACCAATGCCAACTATTTTACAAGTTGCATTATTTTCCATTAATATAGTTCCTCTACTTGTTTCATAGTTGTTGAACCAATATTTTCGGAATGTCATATGCATAGTACAACCAGAGTCTAAGACCTATTTGTTGTCATAGACTCCATTACTGCATGATGTTGTTCGTACATAATCATCATCATTATCATGTACTTTCTCAACAGTGGATGCACTTTGCTTTTCTTTGGACTTCGACATAGAAAATCTTGTTGAAAGTGCCCCTTCTTTTGACAGCCCCAACACTCCGCATTCCTTCTGTTCACACAATACTTTGATGTGTACTTCGATTTTATCCTTTACTGTTGGCTAGTACGGCCTCTTACAAAGAGCCCACTAGCTTCGTCACTTTTGTCTCCTTCAAAATGCATTCGCACATCACAAGAGTTAAGTGCTTGCCACACTTGCTCAAGTTTTATAGGTTGTTTGCTATACATAATTGAATTCTCAATATCACAATATTTTGAAGTCAATGAAAATAGCAACGAACATGCAAGCGTCTCCTCATCCTTTTTAATTCCAGCAGTTTGTAAGTCCATCATAAGTTTATTGAACGCATCTCGACAGTCTTGCAACAAAGTACCTGAATCCATCTTAAATGTATGAACACACCGTTGTAACAACATACTTGTTGTCACTGACTGGTCCTGCTAAAGCCCTTCTAGCTTTTCCCATAACTATTTGGCGTCTCTTCGGTACTTGTACTCACTTCACAAAGTACGTTAGGTGAAAGGGACAATTGGATTATACTCAATGCAACTCCTTCAATCTTTTCCTTGTCAAAATCCGATGTCTTATCGAAATATTTTCCGTCAATAGAATGGATTGAACGTGCCCTCCGCAGTAACTCTATCATCTGGATCTTCCAGATATTGAAGTTGTTGCACCCACTAAATCTATCAATGTCAAACTTCATGGAACTCATATTTACTTGTTCTTACTTGTGTACTACAACGTGTTTGAAACTACAGAAAACCAAAGTAATTCTTTTCTGATGTGGAAGTTCAGACTGTGCTGCAACCACATAACATACTTAGACGAACCTTTGCTCTTATACCAATTGTTAGCTGAAAGGTGAAATTAAAGAACAAGAAAGAACAACAATATTTAACGTTATTCGGATAAAAATGATCCTACGTCCAACAATTGCACCAATATTTAATTCACTCTAGAAAGAATACAAGTGAAATACTACAATAGAGAGAACATCAAATGCCTTAGAAGGTAAGAAAGCAAGTGAGAGGATGTTTTGAAAATGAATTAAGAGATACCTATTTATAGGAATGAATTCCTCCTATTGATGTCATCCATGACATCACTATGTTTCAAAAAATGCCAAGGTTAAACATGTGAAACCATTTTATCGTGTACCTAAATTTCACCTACCAAGATACTCTCTCGATTTTTATTTTGTACTAATTATCTTCCAACCAAATATTTATGTTATTTCATCTTCCATTGAGTATGATTCCACAAGAACCAAACCAACTCTTTCACGGCTACCTCCAAATCTATAATTTGATTTATAACATCTATACAAAGTTGTTTACACCAATAAAGTAGAGATAGTATACAATTCCATTTAACTTTGTGGATGTAATTGAATTTAAATGAAAGTGGAACATATCACTTTCATTTATATGTGTGAAGTAGTCGTAATCTGTTATGACTATATATGCCCATAATAGATCCTTGAGGTCGCATATCCTACTTCACTTATTCCCAAGCCTATTCAATCACTAAGGGGCGTGTTCTTTTCTCCATTTTACTAAGACACTTTCCTTTTCTTGTTTTCCTTTTTTTTTTTTTGTCACTCAATGGGATTTCAGACACAGAGTTCTTGAAAAAATCTAACTATATTGATGCATTGTCTAATCAAAAGACGTCTCTTCTTTCTTTTGTTGTTTGTTCACATAAATTATTCTAAACAAAGAACTAATCCAAGCAAAGAACTATTACCATCCAACTTTTCATGTCAGGAGGTATTTAAAAATCAAATTTTACCATTGACACACTGGAATTCTGAAAAATTACCTCGCTCAGAAAGCATGAAGGCGAGAACTGACAAAAGATGCAGCTCATTTGAGAATCTTCAGCCTCCAGAAAAATGTTTCTACAGGTAAAAAAAAACATCAGCCAGCACCTGCGACCTTTTCATCATGTTCTTGCTCAAACTGACAACAAGAACAATCTCCAACTGAAAATATCAGCTAATAATGGTTGTCTAAGTTTAAAGTCTTCAAAATTATTGAAGTGAAGCTAGAGTGGAAAAGTAAGATATCAACATAGATAAACATGGTGAATGAAAGGGAATATTATCAATGCTAACAAAATCCCATAAAGAAAATATTAATGAAAATGTCCAAATGCAACAATTGTTTATAGGGTGACCCAACTTTAAGATTAAGAGGGATAACTTTCACAATTTAACCTAAGTGAACAGAGGATCATTTTTATTAATTTACAATTTGCTAGCTCTCTGTGTACTTCGTTTTTCACATAAAATGAAATGAACTACAGTAGAAATCCATATAAGAATAAATAACTACTCTTATATGTTCTGTAATAATAATAAACATGCTCATTTGTTCTACTTCCATATTGTTAGAAACTGAACTAAGAAGCTCAAAACTCCATTAATGGAGGTTACAATCAGATAGAGATTGAGAGGAATGAAACGGAAACTGAAATATGTATTAGAAAAATATCTTCCTTCAATCTAAATGTACATCAGTTCCTCTCTCTATATATAGAGGTGTATGTATTGACTTGTAACTAACTCAAGCTAACACTTAATAGCCTAACTAATTAGACACGTGGATAGTTGTAGTATGAAAAACTAGCTAGCTGTAGTATTCTTATATTTCAATACTCCCCCTCAAGATGGAGGGTGCAAAATGTTGAGCACTCCCAGCTTGCTTAGAAGATATAGGTGTTGAACATGTCCCAGTCCCTTCGTCAACAAGTCTGCAACTTGGTTTTGAGTAGGAACATAAACAGTGTAGATCATGCCGGATTTGATCCTGTCACGAATGAAGTGACAGTCTATTTCAATGTGTTTAGTGCGCTCATGGAAGATTGGATTAGCTGCAATCTGCATAGCAGACTTGCTATCACTCATAATAGGAACAGGTGACTGAATATCCACTTCTAATTCCTTAAACAATCCTAGCAGCCAAGTAACTTCAGCTACAGCTGAAGCCATACTTCTGTATTCTGCCTCAGCAGAACTCCTCGAAACTGTGTGCTGCTTCTTTGATTTCCAGGAGATCAAAGATTCTCCAAATTTGATTACATACCCTGTAACTGACCTCCTTGTGTTGGGGCATGCAGCCCAATCAGAATCACACCAACATGTTAATTCATTCGTAACCTTTGCCTGTAGCCATATTCCTTGCCCTATAGTACCTTTAAGATATCTGACCACCCTAGTAGCAGCTTCCCAGTGAGATTGTTTTGGTGATTGCATGAATTGACTGAGACTCTGGACTGCATAACTAATGTCTGGTCTAGTAATGGTAGCATACATAAGCTTACCCATAAGTCTTTGATAAGAACTAATATCACTTAAAAGCTTATCACCAGTAAGACCAATGGCTTGATCATATTCCAAAGTAGTTAACTTCAAGTTGGACTCCAAAGGAGTGGCTGCTGGTTTTGCACCACTGAGCCCCATATCAGACACTAACTCCAAGAGATACTTCCTTTGATTCAGAATCACCCCAGATTTAGATCTTAAAACTTCAATACCCAAGAAAAACTTAAGTTCCCCCAAGTCTTTTAATCTGAATTGTTTGTGTAACACTTGTTTAGATTCAGCAATCATCTCTGCGTTATTTCCTGTGATGAGAAGATCATCAACATAAACTAAAATGATAACTATCCCCTCCTTTTTCTTCAAAGTGAATAAGGAATAATCATGTACACTTTGGGGAAAAACCAGCATCCAACAAGGCTGTAGTGAGTTTAATGTTCCATTGTCTTGATGCTTGTTTGAGACCATATAAAGACTTAAGCAATCTACAAACCTTCTGCTCCCCTTGTTTCTCAAAACCTTCTGGCATCTTCATGTATACCTCTTCACAAAGATCACCTTGTAAAAAGGCATTATAGACATCCATTTGGTACATAAACCAACCTTTAGACACTACCAGAGCAATAACACATCTCACAGTAACCATCTTGGCTACAGGAGAAAAAGTTTCATGATAATCAAGTCCCTCTTCTTGACTATAACCTTTGGCCACCAACCTTGCCTTAAATCTTTCCACATCACCATTTGCTTGATATTTGATCTTGTAAATCCATTTAGAACCAACTACATTCTTTCCCGGTGGTAGGTTAACTATATCCCAAGTGTGATTGTCTTCAAGGGCTTGTATCTCCTGTTTCATGGCCTGAATCCAATTGTCATCCTTAGCTGCCTCCCTAAAACATTTAGGTTCTATTAAGTTGGAAAATTTAGCCAAGTAACTGTGATAGGTAGGGGTAATCCTATCATAAGAAATATGATTGGAAATGGGATATTTACTAGGTTGATTTCTAGTAGGTGCGACATAATCCTTCATCCAAATTGGTTGCTTAGTAATTCTAGCAGTGTGTCTGATAGGGGTTGAATCAATAAAGCTGCTGGCAGGTTGAGGAATCATGCTATCTTCATCAGGAGAATTCTCAGATGTAATAACAGTGTCCATGTCAGTCTCATCAGACAAAATTGTAGTGTCAACAATGTCCGAAATGCTTAAATCTGGAGAGGCTACAGTGTCACAGCAATCAACACATTCTTCAAATAAATCACAATCAGGGAACATCGAATTTGAGGAGACAGGATGCTTCTGAATTTCATCAGGATAGGCAAAAGGGAAAACATGTTCTTTAAACACTACATCTCTACTAACAAAAAATAGTTTAGTAGTGAGATCCATCAGTAAGTAACCTTTCTGAGTTGCAGAGTATCCCATTAAGACTGCTGATTTTGCTCTTGCTGCAAACTTATCACCTTTAGGAACACATGTAGCATAGCACAGACACCCAATTACTTTCAGATGAGACAATGATGGAGGCTTAGAATACAACATTTCATATGGAGTCTTCCCGTTGATAGCTGAGGAGGGCAACCTATTCAAAAGGTAAACAGCTGCCATGACACATTTCCCTCAGTATATGATTGGCATGTTAGCTTCAAATCTAATTGCTCTAGATACATTAAGTATATGTCGGTGCTTCCTTTCCACAGTCCCATTTTGTTGTGGTGTATGAACACAACTACTTTGATGTATTATACCTAAACGTTTAAACAAATCTGTACATTGTGAGTTGAAAAACTCAGTACCATTATCAGACCTAATCAACTTGACATGTGCACCAAATTGAGTCTTTATCATAGCTAGAAAAGTTGTAATTGCCACAATTGCTTCAGATTTAAGTTGTAACAAATGAACCCATGTAAACCTACTACAATCATCCACCACAGTTAGAAAATATTGTTTCTTATCAAAGGTAGGAATCTTATAAGGTCCCCACAAATCCATATGCACAACATCAAAAGGTAAACTAGCTCTAGAGATACTAGTTGGAAAGGGCAATCTGGTTTGCTTAGCTATAGGGCAAACAGAGCAATTATTCAACAACTCATCATCCTTAACACTTTGTAGTAGATTCAGGCGTCTCATGACTTGAGAAGAGGGGTGCCCAAGCCTTTTATGCCACAAACCGCAATCCTGAATAGGTACAGTAGCTGCCAGCCTTTGTGTAGCCTTTGGTATGGTCTTCTTAGAAACTCCATTATAATTTCTGTAGATGTATAAGCCTCCTTCCTCCTTACCAATCCCCTTCACCCTGCCACTGTAAAGGTCCTGAAAAACACAGAAATCAGGGTAAAAAGAGACAAAGCAGGACAGTTCCTTGGTGATCTTGGATACAGATAGCAAGTTAAACTTGAAATCTGGTACAAACAGTACATTCTTCACTACTTCATTTTCAAAAATTGAAGCATCTCCAATATTTGAAATATCAACTGAAGCCCCAGTAGGTAGATTCACCTTATCACCCTTTTTCATGGTACTGTGATTCATTGACATTAGATGTCTATTTGCAGCTACATGATGAGAAGCACCTGAATCCACTATCCACTCTCTAGAAAAAAGACTAGACATTAAACATGTAGCAGTACATGTAGCAATACCTGTAGTGTTGCAATGAGTCTCTTTTGTGTCCTTGTTGAGCAGTCCCATTATCTGCTTGTATTCATTTTCAGTGAAACCATGAACCTTTGCCACAAATGCATTATTGACCTCATGACTAGATGAAGCAATATCACCTGGATCATTATGTTTCCCGATAACATTGTTTGCTGAGGTAGATGATTGTTGTCCATTGTTGACAACCAAACCTTCCTATCCTCCCGTGTTGCCATAGGCTTGATGAGATATGGTTCCTCTATAGCTTCCATTACCATAGTCATTCTTCTTATTGTGTTTCCAATCAGCGGGATAACCAATCAACTTATAGCAATTGTCTTTAGTATGACCATTCAAATGACAATACTCACATTGTAACTTCCTTCCTCTAAAGTTTTGATTTCCCTGAGCATAGGTCTGAATCCGACTAGATTGCATGATTACTGGATTAATTTTATCATTTACAGTGGCCAGATATGCAGAATGTTGAATCTCATCCTCAATTATCATAGCATAGGCCTGGTTTATGGTTGGACTCACACTTTTTAACAAAATTTGTCTACGAGGTTGATCATATGAGTCATTCAATCCACTCATAAATTGAATCAACCTTAATTGATATAGGTGATCAACATAACCCTTCGACTTAGGACATTCACAACATGGAGAAGGAATTACAGCATCATACCCATCCCAGAGATTTTTTAATTTGCTAAAGTAGGTTGAAACAGAGTCAGTACCTTGTGCGAGAGTCGTAATTTCCCTATGTAGCTGATAAATTCTAATTCGATTCACCTTGTCAAAGCGTTCCTTCAAGTCTTCCCAAACTTTGTGAGCACTCGTTGCATATACAATTCCTCCAAGGAGCTCCTCTGCAACTGTATTCATCAGCCACGATAATACGATGGCATTGCAAGTCTCCCACTGCTCCTGCCATTCTTCTTTGTATGTGTCCTTCGAGCACACACCTGTTACGAATCCATACTTCCTTTTACCCAAAAGAGCAATCCTCATTGATCTACTCCATATCCCGTAGTTGTCAGAACCAGTGAGTTTAACAGGAATTATCACAGATCCTGATGTATCCGAGGGACCGATGAATAATGGATGATTGTAATCAATCTTCGTAGTTGTCATTCTGAAATTATGAACAACTCAATATGAAAAAAAAGTTGGAATTGCAGATGCAGATCTAGAATTCTGAAATTTTGAACAATTTGATGTGGAAGAGAAAAAAAAATTAAATCGCAGATCTAGCACAGACTATATCGCTGCTCTGATACCATGTTAGAAACTAAACTAAGAAGCTCAAAACTCCATTAATGGAGGTTACAATCAGATAGAGATTGAGAGGAATGAAACGGAAATTGAAATATGTATTAGAAAAATATCTTCCTTCAATTTAAATGTACATCAGTTCCTCTCTCTATATATAGAGGTGTATGTATTGACTTGTAACTAACTCAAGCTAACACTTAATAGCCTAACTAATTAGACACGTGGATAGTTGTAGTATGAAAAACTAGCTAGCTGTAGTATTCTTATATTTCAATACATATGCAAATGGATATTGTAATCCACATATCAAGGAAAAAAGATAATAACTTATCTAAATGACAAACATCACCAAGCATTAAAACACTACATTAGAGGCTTTTGGAATCGAAGTCTCTCTTAATTATCACAATCATACTAAGATATAATGTCAAATTCTAATAGTTGTAAAAGTATCTACTAATATCAGCCAACACAAAGTACATTTTAATTTACTTGTAAATCTGAAACATTGAGGCAACAAAAGAGCTGAAGTAACAAACATACCATCTTTGCAAATTTATTCTCCTTAGTTCATTCACTATCAAGTGAGATTGTTCCATTCATCCGGGAACCCAAAAAGATGTTCTTTTTCATTAATTGAATATCTCAAAAAACAAAGATATTTTGTATTATAGGACAATATAAGAACAGTTAAGATTATGAGAAAAAAAAATGTCGATTGTAGGTAGTTAAGAAGACTCGTCTTTTTTCCAGCCCTACGCTTGAAGATTCGAAAACAATTGCTACTTTCATTTCCTCCATAAGTAGAAACTTCCTCCATTTCCCTCGGAAAGTCTTGGCTATCTCTCTTCATCAAAAAATCGTGGCTATCCGTATCCTAATCATGGACTCTTTAGGAAGAGTCAAATGGAGAACTCATCCAATAAGGACCACTTGAGATTGGTTAAGCTCTGACTATTTCAATGGTGATTAGAATGAGTGTGTAGCATTTATAACAAATCATGTATGTTATGGGAAAGGCATAATGAGAAGATAACAACAACAGATAATAGTTACATAGATCATACAAATTGAAAGTGATAACTACCGAAAAATAACATCTTCATACTTCAGGCAAATCTTTGCCGAAGTTGTCAATGGACATGCTGATAGAATGTGTGCATCCACTACCAGTCAACGTAGCAGGTCCCTTGACTGAACTCGACAAATGTTGTAAAGTAAATAACGATAATAACATAACACAAGCAGTTTACGTGGAAACCTCCTTGCTCAAGGGAGTAAAACCACGACATGTGACACAAGATTTTCATTTGCTTCACTAATCTTCTCAAGCAAAAGTGAATCCAGTTACAACTAATGTGAGAAAAAGTTATTAATCTCACGAACAAGTAATCTACCTATTACTTGAAGAGCCTAAACGTATACAACACCAACCACTAAGCTATCACCCCTAGATAACTTAGACTTTTTCAAAGCGGATACAACACCGCCCACTAAAACACCTAACTCTAGATGATTTAGATTTTCCCTACACAGATACAACACTACCCACTAAATAAGTTAACTCTAACTAATTTAGAATGTAACACCAAACAACTATCTGATTCCTTTATAGATTGAGGATCAGATTTACAAGATATGTTCGGAAGAATAAATCCTAAGACCACTAAGATGGCATCTCTATCTAGTTTGAGTTTGATCTTGATGATGAATCTTCACTTTTCGATAAGTCTTTGCAAGAGTTCTTGAAAGCTTTTTCAAGTTGCAAAAAGTAAGGTTGTGACACTTGAACATTAGGTTAATGAAGAATAGTCACAACCTTTGAGACCACGCCATTGGTCGAGGTCTCTGCACTTTCTACCACACTTGGAGACTATGCACCCACTTGTACTTTTTCCAGCCTAGCAGTGAGAAGTATGTCGATCCAAGGACTAAATCCCTTCACAAGGTCCCTGGATTTGTCTTGTTATCAGTTTGAGACTGTGCACCAACCACTTGTACCTTTTTCCACCCTGGCAATACAGAATTTATAAAACCATGCACCAGGTCATTTCACAAGGTCCCTGGATTTGTCAAATCATCAAAACTACAATAACACATGCCATGTTTATTTATTCTACATGGGATCTAAAGTTTGGTGCTTGAGATCTAAAAACCAACCTTATAGCTATTTTTACCCTCTAGAATACTAAATATTTCTAGGATACATCAACAATATTTAATTCATGCAGAAAGAATTGGTAATGTCTTAGAAATAGAAAATATTGTCACAATTGTTTTCGAGAAATGAGAAGTGCAAGTAATGTATTTATTGGTATTTTTGAAAATATTGATGGAACAGAGAAGATATTCATGGATCAAGACGACCCTAATAAGTCTTAAAAGAAATTTATAAAAGATAGCCAAAATCTCGAGCCACCAACAATGAAAACTTGTTAAAGATATCAGAACTATGATTTGTGTGATGGCGTTTGAATTGAAGCTTCTTTGATTTTGGGGTTTAATGGTTGTTTCAGTTGCTAGTTTACATGGATTTTAGGGTTTAATGGCTGATTGAAGGACAAATGCAATGTATTTTTGGTAGAGAAGTGGTAACGTGGAGTGTTGCTGCATAAAGTTAGTCATAAATGTGTCTGATGTACATGCCAAATGAAACACGTGTTAGCCATTAAAGAAGGACATAAAATTTTAAATCTTCAATTTGCCCCTATTTGTCCTAAGTTTACTGTACAATATATGTAACTTTCAGTACAAGGTTTGGTGTTGTGTTCGTCTCATCTCTATTTGCTCATATAATAGATAGAGTAATGTGGAAAAAAATATCTTAGTCAATGCACCAGAAATACGCACCTAGGGACAAAAAAATCGTTAGTTAGGAATTTTCAATATGCATTTAAAAATATCATGGCAGCTCAAGTGTATTAGTAATCTAAAGCAAAAATTAAATCGGACTTTAAACTTGTTAATAACTTTTATATAATTCATTTCTTCTAGTTTTCATATGATAATATAATAATTCTTATTTTAAATTATTTTTCATGAGATATAGTATTTCAAACATGTCATATTTCGTTTAATTATCCCTTCATTTTTCATGAAATATTTACTTTTTCTACAAATAGTATTCAATATTTGTTAAAAATAATAACTTATAGCCTATTATTATTATTATTAAAACTGAGACCCCTTAAATTTGGGGGCCTAAGACACATGCTTTTTAAAAAAAACATTTTCGAGTCACCCCTAAAAAATATTCAAATATATAAATATCAGAATAATTTATATATTTTTTAAACATATCCTATTTTAAATTTAGAAGTTATATATGGTTAGTACTTTCTTTTTTATTATCATACAAATTTAATATCAATCTAATAAATATTAGTTTAGATTTAAAAAACAATTCACATCAAATAAATGATCTGAATTTAATTTGAAAAATATACATATTTCTTAAACAAAGAAAAACGTTATACAAAAAGTTAAGAACAGAAAAGACAATATTTTTTTGGCTTAAGTCATCTGCGGCCCCTTAAAGTTGCTCGCATAATTCACTTGGACACCTCAACTAAGACTATTACCTATTGAACACTTTTATTTATTCAAAACTTGTTCCTATTAGACCTTTTTCGATAATTTGTAAAAAAAAAAAAGCAAAGTGTGTGAGATACACTTGCTATGATGTGGTAAAAATGGTTAATTAAAAGATGACATGTGTCACTTGACCCCAACAACTATATAATATATTTTTTTATGTTAAAAATGATGAAAATTATTTCTAATAAATCTTATATCTATTTCTTAATAAAAATAAATGAAATGACAATCAATTTTACTCAACCCCACTCTACCCAACCCCCTTTCTTCTTCATCTTCGTCTCATCAATTTTTTTTTCTCAAACAACAAAACTTCCTACTTGCTGATTTGATATTTTTTTTATAAATATTTTGTATTCCTATAGTGTGAGAGATAAAGATATTTAAAGAGATTGATACAATAATGATGAAGAAGTTTGTCAATGGTTACTCATCCGGAAATCGATTGCAAAGAAAAATCTAAAGGAATCAAAATTAATTTTATCAAAAATTATTTTTCATTCCTAATACGTGATAGAAAAAGATATTCAAAGAGTTGGTACAAGAGTGATGAATAAAGGAAGTTTGTCAATAGTTTATCAACTTAAAATCAATTGTAAGGAGAAATCAAGAGGACCTAAATTAATTTAGGGAATTATTTCATATTGTTTTTGATAAGTTAATGGGTTTACAATTTTATTTGAATTGTAATATTTATTCGAAGGTGATCGAAAATGGAGATAAAACGTCGACTTACTTGTTTATGTCAATGTAATCTACTTTCGCTATTTTTCTTGCAAATTTAATTACTTGGTTCAGCTTTTATTTATTTTTTATGATTTTTGAAAAGAAATAGAAAATAAAAAAATAAAAAAAAATGGAGATTCTTTAGTTGTGTTGGAAGATTTAAATTTGGGGAAGAAGATGACTTGAGGGGATGGTAGGGGTGCTCTTTCTTTTTTAACTTAAGAATATTATTTTTAAAAATATTAAAAACTTATTTTAATTCATTTAAATGCCAAGTGTCAATTAAAGAAGAAAAATGTAAGCTTTTTTGAAAAAAATAAAAATAAAAAAGCATTTAAAAAAACTTTCACGCGCCCATATGAAGTGAAAAATAGTTCTTTTGCCATGTCAGCATTTTGTGTTTAATAGGTACAATTTTTGAATAATTTAAATGCTCAATAGGTAATAGTCCTAGTTAAGGTGTCTAAATGAAATATGCAGACAACATTAAGAGGCCGTGTATGACTTAAGCCTTTTTTTTTTTTAAGAAAAGTAAAACTTAAGTGCACGTCCCTTACCCCGTTTCCCCCACTAACTAATAGGGAAGGCAAAATTATATTTTGTCACAAATTTAAAATTTAAATTAATTTAAAATCTATCTATTTTTTTAAATAATGTAGCCTTCTTCTATTTATTTTAAAAGCAAATATTAAAATGATCCCTTTTATGTGATTTATTAGTTGAATTGGTATTAATTTAGGCTAGATTTTCTAACTTATGTTTTGTTTTGTATAAACTTTAGGACGATTCAATAACTTTTTCGTGTTGCAAGAATAAAACAAATGTGAATGGTGACAAAGATGATGAAAGACTTAAGATGGTTCAAAAATGGAGACATACCTTAGGTAATTATTGCTATTATTTTTTAATCATTTTTTTTTTAAAAAAAAACATACGGTTTATAACTTATCATTCTTCATCTTGATTTATGTACATACTTATTTATCACTATGACAGTGGTCAAAAGGACAATGTGTGGAGCAACAAAATCAACATGAAATTTGTTGTTGAAGTCAATAGTTTAATACAAGAATATGCTAAGTATACTTAGCTATCGTGCTAAAGTCCATAAATGATTGACTGTTTGACTCTCTCTCTCTCT
>JAJJBR010000363.1:0-62937 GCA_022817965.1 Solanum lycopersicoides
CATAGATGTGAGCAAACCTTTCACATACACATAAGTCACACATGTTCATATATAATGCATAAGTCTATAGGCATAACTATATGAGTAATACTTTCATATAAACCTACTAAGACACTATACACATTCATACTCATCATATCATCATCATATTCATAAATATTCATATAATCATCCTTCATACATAAGAACCAAACCTAGGAACTATCCTATCAAGATACACATGTGCAATGCATAGACAAGGTCCCATACCCTTGCCCATACTAGTACACCTATCAAGTCATCCTAGTAAGGGAATACAATCATACATTCATAAACATCACCTTAATATGCATAGTAGTAGACACTAGTGAATATGAGAACTACCTTTCATTTAGACACAATGACTTATACTACTTGTAATATGCATGTAAGTGAGAGGTGTGTACATTAACCAACATGATCACATAATGGCTATCAATAACATCTTAAGTCAGCCACCCTATTAGACCACATTATACTTCAAGCACATAGCACACAACACATAATAGCATAGAAGACAAGACATATATACATTAATCAAGACTCCTAACTTTAGCTATTTACACTTCCATATAAGGGATACATGGGTAGAGCTATTAACCACTTTAACACATCAATGGCAGCACCTATACAATACCCTAACATGATTATACTCATGCCCATACAATAGCCACATAACCTAATTCACAACTAGAATAGGAAAGTAGGCATAATCTTCTCATAGTATCATCTTAAGCACATGTTCATAAGTTCATCAATTTGCCTTCATGTCCATGGTCAACATATACATAATAACAATAAAGTAAACACCGCCACCATAAGTGGACCATACCACACAATGCCATACAAGGCTTTATCAACATTACTATAACGAATAGAGAAGTAGAAGAGTAAAGAGAATAAGCATTCTTACCAAATTCTCATCCTTTGATCATCATTGATCAATACACCTTATTCATCAATAAAACACATATATGGCAGTAGCTAAATGTACTTTAAACATATAAGAAACCATGTACAAGTCACTACATGATTTTACCATAACATAATACAACATATCAACATACTAGGAAAGTAGAATAACATAGATCATTAATCAATTTCATTCATATGGATTATAGGTCATATTTCATGAATCATATCACCCTAAGGCAGTAGCTAATTAAATCATAATCTAGATGAGACACTACTACAATTTGCCATTAAGGTCGATACAAGCATACTTTATATAGGGAGTTCATGGAAAGTAAGTTTACATAGGTTAATCATATTCAACCTATCATGAATTGACCCATATTGTATTAATTACATATAATTCATCCTCATATTTCATTATAGGTAGCAGCTATAGACATTAACCATAATCAATTCTTATAGCGACTAACCTAACGTTAAGATCACAAGTTACAACTTCATAGACAAGAAGAACCTAGATTAATTCAAACCAAGCCTTTTCTACTTTAGTCTTACATGATTTATATCCACAATTCAACCATGGTATTAACCTAAAACAGTAGCTACAAGAACCACAACTTAATCGAAATTCACTTTAGATCACAAGAAAAACCAATGTTACAGTGAACTATAGAAAACTAGGCTAAACATGCTCAAATCTTCATACATTGATCCTCATGCATCATTCAACATCAATTCAACATAAATTCAAGTAAATAACAGTATATACCATCACTTCAACGTAAGAGAATCATAATTCAATCGATAACAAGTCAAGATCACAAAGCCCATGCAAGAGCTTAAACCAATTTTGGAAGGAACATGGGTTCATCATGCAATTGGAGTGAAATAACATTCAAATCACTGTATTAACTTCAATTCATCATGATTTAATCATTAAAAACGTTTTGAGAAAGAAACCATGGCTAGATTGGAGAAGAAGAACTTTGATCATAAACTTTCTTTGAAAACATTGAGAAGAACTCTCCAAGTGAAAGGTTACTTAGAGATGAAGTATCACCATACCTTAATATTCATGAAGACCTATAAAACTTGATTAAGAACCATGAGAATTCCATCTACAAGCTGTTCTTGAGCTTCAAAAACCATTGAGGTTCTAGAGAGAACATTTTTGGAGAGAAAGGCTTAAAATATGAGAGAGGGTTTGGGAATGGGTTAATCACGTTTTTAGGGACTTATATACACCTAAAATTACTTAATTAAACCTATTATAGTCAGGTTAGGACGTGGGGTGAATTTACCATTCACCCCTTTAAGAGGCAGCACGCAGGCAGTTAACTAGCAGGCCACCCGCGACGAGGTCCATGACGGGGCGTCATGGCCACGACGGGCCGTGGCAGCCTCCGTCGCAGGGGACTTAGCAAATTTCTTGGCTTGCAACCTGTCCAAGGCTACCCTCCTTCGACGGGACCTGCTTGACGGTCCGTTGGTGGACAACGGTCCGTCATTGGGTCCGTCAAGAGACACTGCCCAGGCAGTGTTTAGGCAGCCTTGAGGTCCTTCTTTTGGGGCCTCTTGTGGGGCCCTTTAGAAGTCGTACCCGGACGTTTACAACGCGATTACAAACCTTTACATGTTATATACCTACCACATAAGTTTCATCCAAAACAAACACCTACAAGACGTCCAAACAGCCTTGACCCCAACATGACATACTATGAGCGTCTTAGGGTCTATCTTTCGAACGCCTTGGACGTTCTTGGGCGTTTGACCTCAAAACTTCACGAAACTTCATACAATAACATTAAACATCATTTAACACCATTTCAAGACTTATTTGACTCAGTTCACACAACTTAGGCATGCATACACATATGAGGCACATAAGTGACTATTCGTCGAACGTCTTGGACGTCCCTTGACGTTCGACTTCCAAATCACTTCAACCTTTGCACACTGACTCTATACGACATAATAAGGCATTTTTAGGACCTTATAACGTTAAGAAGAACATGTTAGGCTCTATACACCTTATCTCATTTTTGAGGTCTTACAATATCCCCCACTTGGGAACATTCGTCCTCGAATGACACTTAGGACTCTTTAATCACATCAAGGACTACAATGCACATAAGAGCAGTTCATCACTTTAAAAGTATCATCAAATCATCTTAGCACTCAATGCACATAAACAAGCAAAACCATTATTCACTCACTCTCTAATGCATCAAACAGAAAAGTGCTTTTTCCATGTTCATAGGGGAACATCCTTCTCCTAATCATAACATGATCATTACGCCTCAATTCATCACAAGAAAATCTTGAAAAACTACTCAGAGGCAGATCACAACTCACACTCAAAGTTAATTAAGCACTCATACTTTAATGCACATAAACTTGAGTTAGCCAAATCACAACAAAATTGGAAGTCATTCCACAAATTTCTTTTCTTAACATAATACTCACCCTTATAGTAAGCCTCATTTTGGAAAAATAACACAAATTATAGGCACACACATGTACACTTAGCAAAACATGCTTTCACCTTTCAAGAATGAGCCTACAATTTTTGCACTACAAATCATCAAATCACTAAATTTTAAAGAGAGTCAACAAATTTCATGGTAAAAGAGACTCAACTCCCATTACAAGGCTAAACAATTTAACCTACAAGTGACTATCACCAAGTTCCTTGTCTTACCTCATGAGGTCAACTTCACAATTAGCACATTAAAATGCAAGTCAACAAGAGAAAACATGGATTTTTCAAAAATTTCTTTTCATGCTTCTTGGAAAATTCACCCTGTTTCTAAGATGATGTCAATCAATTCATACCAATCATATAAAGATCATGCAATTAACACTTTATGCATGACTATTTTCATAAATAAGCATACTAAGAATTCGTATTTTCTAATTCAAGTAAGAATAGAAGGACAATGTAGACAATTTCTACAATCTCATTATTCAGACATCATCCCCCACTTAGGGTAAACCCAATTAAGAGCAACTTAACCCAACATGTAGAGGATCTCAAATACAAAACCTTCATATTTATCACTTAGAGTGGTTACTACTTTAGAGGGAATTTTTATAAACTCAATTTAGCAACACTAAGGCATTCTAAACCTTATCATGTGATCACGAGCCTTTACATTCAAATCCTATATCAACATGCGTAGAGGAGAAAACTACACTTATGTCAACTAATACCATCACCATATAGTCAACAAGATTAACATCATGTATAACTAATCGTATCATGCACATCTTCATGATCAATAGACAAATAATATAATATCATACTATTTAATTCACATAAGGTCTTCCTACAATGCGATAGACACTAAGGTCGTACATCATCAGAGGAAAACAACAAGGAAATTCATAACAAGACAAGAAGTTTAGAAATAACTCTACGACTCATTATGTCATAAGATTCTCATCCTTTCAATTTAAATGGCAAAAAAAACAAATATCACTTTCTACATTCCTTATCATGTTCATATTCATAAATTCTACACACTTTTCAACAACATCCAATCAAAAGGGCAAATTTGTAAGTTCTCCAAACATGATACAATAAGTTGCCTAGTCTTTATAACGAGCATGCTTCCAAATACCCAAAAGTGTAACATTTAGACATTTGATGGAACAAGTATGGAATTATAAGAAATAAAGCTTTACCAACTCATTCTTCATAAGCATGCATACTATATTTACAACTTAAGTCTCCACAAAAGACTCCAATTTATACTAGCAACCCATCAAGTACCATTTATATGCAAAGGAAAACAATGCACACTTTTAATCACATATACTCATAGAATAACATACTTTTATAGATAGTCATTAACCAATCCAAGTTCAAATCCAAATATTTGGCTACTATCATACAAAACCATATAGGAATACACAATTTAAGAGAAATCACTTTAACCACCATAACTTCTAGCATGCTTTAACTATATCATGGCATACCTTATTCGACATAACATGCTATTTCCCATAGATTTCATATATTGCCATAATTGGCATCACATCATTAATATAAGAGATATTTCATATAAAGCAAGGTAAGATGACCAATCATAATCCTCATAGAGTTAACAGGTGCAATGATCAAGTAAATCTCCATAACTTCACTAAACCAAGTAACCCAAACAAGAACTACAATTAGCATCATACTCCACTTATTTATAACCTTCATGCATGAATAACTCCAATTCTTTAGCTCACTAGGCTATTTACATGTTTAAAAGAATAGAGATCATCTCATAAGGACATTCACATTTATCATCATACACATACATAGTATTAACCTCTTAAGGTCTCCATCAAGGAAAACTAGTGCAAGACATAGGTAGAGTCCCATACCCCTACCTAAGTCTAGTTAACCCTTCAAGTCGCCTTAGTTAGTATATACATCATCAAATAAGGCCAAGTGTCACCTTCACACATACTCATTCAAACCATAAAACAAAGATAAGCACTTCAAACTCACCTTTTCTCCCTCAAGCATAGAGTAACTCTCATCCAAGCAATCATATCTAAAAGACCACCGGACAAGAAAACATAAGAGAGAGATCTTATAGAATTAAGTTCTATGGCACGATATGAGATTGATGAAGAAGGGAAACTCTATCGTCCTATAGCCTCTCGTACCATTAAATGTGTCGCGACTCACCACTAATGATACGAGACTCTACTAGACGTGGCAATACGAGACTTTTTAGAACCTAAAACCGCTTCATAAACCTCATGCTCTGATACCAAGTTTGTCACAACCGAAAAGCATACCCTAGAAGATAGGGTACAATCTTGGATTGTAACCGGCGTCGTCGACCTCTCGGAGGTCTAAGACAAGCCTCTCATATCATTCATTGCATTGACATAGTAAATTTAGCGGAAAATTTAAAACTTTTCATAGCACATCATATGCTAGAAACATCACATCGTATATATATAAAACATAAGACATAAAACATATTTAGACTCTAAGTCCCTTTGCCATCTTAGACTCAATAACTTTAGAGTACATTAAGGATAAAGCCCTTAAGACATAATACAACGCTATACATTACTAAATAGACTTTACAATAAGGACATTAGTAGGACATCCTTGAACTTAAGGATTCCTTTCCTTGAGCTTGGGAAATCACCTATCAAGCTCCTCAATCATAGACCTTCTTTAAGCATTCCAATACCTACACTTTGTGTAAAAAGTAAAGAAGAATGGGATTAGCACAAGAATGTACTAAGTATGGCAACCATGCGAAAACATGCATTTAAAAGGGACATTTCCTTTGAAATCATACTTCATGCCATTTTGAGTAAATCATCATAAAACCTTTATCAACATCATTTATCTCATCCACGTACTTCATAGCAACACATTCAAAGGCCAATCATCATATGAAAGCACATATAGAATATAAGTACACATAAAGGTCACTTTATAGTGAACTCACCCTTCTTAGCATTTAACTCTTTCTTTCAATTCATTAATCTCCTAAGTAATCCTTTAGGGATACTTGGTGCAATGCATCACCTTAGGAACATAAGGAATACCATACATAGCATTTACACAAGACAACACATGCCATCATAAAAGTATAGTACAATATAATCATAGTCAAACCAAGACTACAATATCATACATAAAGGACACATACATAATCATAAGTATTAAGGTACCTACCTAAGACTTCCTAAGGAGTCACTTGTGCAATGTATAGATGGGTTCATTACTTCCACCTATCCTAAGTAACTTACCTTAAGTCCTCCTAGTTAGGATCCTATTCAATTACTTCAATTGTCCATTTTACCTTTAGGGAAACCATAGCCTTAACCGACATTAAGACCATGGGTGCTAATCATGGAATTTGGTGTTGTAGGGCCTTACACCAAAGGAAGGTGTTACTACCTAGCCAAGGTAGAACATTAACATATATGCTAGCATATCAAGTGAATTCACTTTGCTAAATCCTATGTGGCAAGCATAGTTTATGGAACTAAGAGGTAGATATCCCTATTCATACCATATGGTAAAGTGGGCCGCTCCTCATGGGAATCCCTTAAAGTGACATATCCATCGATCATGGAAGTTATCATCACATGGGCAACTTCTAGGATGAATCTTTCCTTCTAGGGATAAGTCATCACCTCCCATTGTCAAGTTCGCTCGTGCTAAGCTAGGTTCCCTTTATTTGAAAAGCCTTTATTACGTTTATTTATAAAACATAAGCTTTAAAATATCCATCACTCATATGCTTATAGCATATTCAAGCACCTATCTAGAATTTATAGCATTCTTGGGCACCCCTCTCAAGGCCCCTCTATTAACTAGATCATCATTCATGTGTGAGTGTATTCATAGATGTGAGCAAACCTTTCACATAACACATAATGTCACACATGTTCGTGTATTAATGCATAAGTCTATAGGCACAACTATATGAGTAATACTTTCATATAAACCTACTAAGACATTATACACATTCATACCTCATCATATCATATACATCATATTCATAACATATTCATATAATCACTCTTCATATACATAAGAACCAAACCTAGGAACTATCCTATCAAGATACACATGTGCAATGCATAGACAAGGTCCCATACCCTTGCCCACACTAGTACACCTATCAAGTCATCCTAGTAAGGGAATACAAATCATACATTCATAAACATCACCTTCATATGCATAGTAGTAGACACTAGTGAATATGGTACTACCTTTCATTTAGACACCATGAGTTATACTACTTATAATATGCATGTAAGTGAGAGCGTGTGTACATTAACCAACATGATCACATAATGGCTATCAATACCATCTTAAGTCAGCCACACTATTAGACCACATTATACTTCAAGCACATAGCACACAACACATAATAGCATAGGAGACATAACAATATATACCATGTAATCAAGACTCCTAACTTTAGCTATTTACACTTCCATATAAGGGATACATGGGTAGAGTTTATTAACCACTTTAACACATCAATGGCATCACCTATACAATACCCTAACATGATTATACTCATGCCCATACAATAGCCACATAACCTAATTCACAACTAGAATAGGAAAGTAGGCATAATCTTCTCATAGTATCATCTTAAGCACATGTTCATAAGTTCATCAATTTGCCTTCATGTCCATGGTCAACATATACATAATAACAATAAAGTAAACACCGCCACCATAAGTGGACCATACCACACAATGCCATACAAGGCTTTATCAACATTACTATAACGAATAGAGAAGTAGAAGAGTAAAGAGAATAAGCATTCTTACCAAATTCTCATCCTTTGATCATCATTGATCAATACACCTTATTCATCAATAAAACACATATATGGCAGTAGCTAAATGTACTTTAAACATATAAGAAACCATGTACAAGTCACTACATGATTTTACCATAACATAATACAACATATCAACATACTAGGAAAGTAGAATAACATAGATCATTAATCAATTTCATTCATATGGATTATAGGTCATATTTCATGAATCATATCACCCTAAGCAGTAGCTAATTAAATCATAATCTAGATGAGACACTACTACAATTTGCCATTAAGGTCGATACAAGCATACTTTATATAGGGAGTTCATGGAAAGTAAGTTTACATAGGTTAATCATATTCAACCTATCATGAATTGACCCATATTGTATTAATTACATATAATTCATCCTCATATTTCATTATAGGTAGCAGCTATAGACATTAACCATAATCAATTCTTATAGCGACTAACCTAACGTTAAGATCACAAGTTACAACTTCATAGACAAGAAGAACCTAGATTAATTCAAACCAAGCCTTTTCTACTTTAGTCTTACATGATTTATATCCACAATTCAACCATGGTATTAACCTAAAACAGTAGCTACAAGAACCACAACTTAATCGAAATTCACTTTAGATCACAAGAAAAACCAATGTTACAGTGAACTATAGAAAACTAGGCTAAACATGCTCAAATCTTCATACATTGATCCTCATGCATCATTCAACATCAATTCAACATAAATTCAAGTAAATAACAGTATATACCATCACTTCAACGTAAGAGAATCATAATTCAATCGATAACAAGTCAAGATCACAAAGCCCATGCAAGAGCTTAAACCAATTTTGGAAGGAACATGGGTTCATCATGCAATTGGAGTGAAATAACATTCAAATCACTGTATTAACTTCAATTCATCATGATTTAATCATTAAAAACGTTTTGAGAAAGAAACCATGGCTAGATTGGAGAAGAAGAACTTTGATCATAAACTTTCTTTGAAAACATTGAGAAGAACTCTCCAAGTGAAAGGTTACTTAGAGATGAAGTATCACCATACCTTAATATTCATGAAGACCTATAAAACTTGATTAAGAACCCATGAGAATTCCATCTACAAGCTGTTCTTGAGCTTCAAAAACCATTGAGGTTCTAGAGAGAACATTTTTGGAGAGAAAGGCTTAAAATATGAGAGAGGGTTTGGGAATGGGTTAATCACGTTTTTAGGGACTTATATACACCTAAAATTACTTAATTAAACCTATTATAGTCAGGTTAGGACGTGGGGTGAATTTACCATTCACCCCTTTAAGAGGCAGCACGCAGGCAGTTAACTAGCAGGCCACCCGCGACGAGGCCCATGACGGGGCGTCATGGCCACGACGGGCCGTGGCAGCCTCCGTCGCAGGGACTTAGCAAATTTCTTGGCTTGCAACCTGTCCAAGGCTACCCTCCTTCGACGGGACCTGCTTGACGGTCCGTTGGTGGACAACGGTCCGTCATTGGGTCCGTCAAGAGACACTGCCCAGGCAGTGTTTAGGCAGCCTTGAGGTCCTTCTTTTGGGGCCTCTTGTGGGGCCCTTTAGAAGTCGTACCCGGACGTTTACAACGCGATTACAAACCTTTACATGTTATATACCTACCACATAAGTTTCATCCAAAACAAACACCTACAAGACGTCCAAACAGCCTTGACCCCAACATGACATACTATGAGCGTCTTAGGGTCTATCTTTCGAACGCCTTGGACGTTCTTGGGCGTTTGACCTCAAAACTTCACGAAACTTCATACAATAACATTAAACATCATTTAACACCATTTCAAGACTTATTTGACTCAGTTCACACAACTTAGGCATGCATACACATATGAGGCACATAAGTGACTATTCGTCGAACGTCTTGGACGTCCCTTGACGTTCGACTTCCAAATCACTTCAACCTTTGCACACTGACTCTATACGACATAATAAGGCATTTTTAGGACCTTATAACGTTAAGAAGAACATGTTAGGCTCTATACACCTTATCTCATTTTTGAGGTCTTACAATATCCCCCACTTGGGAACATTCGTCCTCGAATGACACTTAGGACTCTTTAATCACATCAAGGACTACAATGCACATAAGAGCAGTTCATCACTTTAAAAGTATCATCAAATCATCTTAGCACTCAATGCACATAAACAAGCAAAACCATTATTCACTCACTCTCTAATGCATCAAACAGAAAAGTGCTTTTTCCATGTTCATAGGGGAACATCCTTCTCCTAATCATAACATGATCATTACGCCTCAATTCATCACAAGAAAATCTTGAAAAACTACTCAGAGGCAGATCACAACTCACACTCAAAGTTAATTAAGCACTCATACTTTAATGCACATAAACTTGAGTTAGCCAAATCACAACAAAATTGGAAGTCATTCCACAAATTTCTTTTCTTAACATAATACTCACCCTTATAGTAAGCCTCATTTTGGAAAAATAACACAAATTATAGGCACACACATGTACACTTAGCAAAACATGCTTTCACCTTTCAAGAATGAGCCTACAATTTTTGCACTACAAATCATCAAATCACTAAATTTTAAAGAGAGTCAACAAATTTCATGGTAAAAGAGACTCAACTCCCATTACAAGGCTAAACAATTTAACCTACAAGTGACTATCACCAAGTTCCTTGTCTTACCTCATGAGGTCAACTTCACAATTAGCACATTAAAATGCAAGTCAACAAGAGAAAACATGGATTTTTCAAAAATTTCTTTTCATGCTTCTTGGAAAATTCACCCTGTTTCTAAGATGATGTCAATCAATTCATACCAATCATATAAAGATCATGCAATTAACACTTTATGCATGACTATTTTCATAAATAAGCATACTAAGAATTCGTATTTTCTAATTCAAGTAAGAATAGAAGGACAATGTAGACAATTTCTACAATCTCATTATTCAGACATCATCCCCCACTTAGGGTAAACCCAATTAAGAGCAACTTAACCCAACATGTAGAGGATCTCAAATACAAAACCTTCATATTTATCACTTAGAGTGGTTACTACTTTAGAGGGAATTTTTATAAACTCAATTTAGCAACACTAAGGCATTCTAAACCTTATCATGTGATCACGAGCCTTTACATTCAAATCCTATATCAACATGCGTAGAGGAGAAAACTACACTTATGTCAACTAATACCATCACCATATAGTCAACAAGATTAACATCATGTATAACTAATCGTATCATGCACATCTTCATGATCAATAGACAAATAATATAATATCATACTATTTAATTCACATAAGGTCTTCCTACAATGCGATAGACACTAAGGTCGTACATCATCAGAGGAAAACAACAAGGAAATTCATAACAAGACAAGAAGTTTAGAAATAACTCTACGACTCATTATGTCATAAGATTCTCATCCTTTCAATTTAAATGGCAAAAAAAACAAATATCACTTTCTACATTCCTTATCATGTTCATATTCATAAATTCTACACACTTTTCAACAACATCCAATCAAAAGGGCAAATTTGTAAGTTCTCCAAACATGATACAATAAGTTGCCTAGTCTTTATAACGAGCATGCTTCCAAATACCCAAAAGTGTAACATTTAGACATTTGATGGAACAAGTATGGAATTATAAGAAATAAAGCTTTACCAACTCATTCTTCATAAGCATGCATACTATATTTACAACTTAAGTCTCCACAAAAGACTCCAATTTATACTAGCAACCCATCAAGTACCATTTATATGCAAAGGAAAACAATGCACACTTTTAATCACATATACTCATAGAATAACATACTTTTATAGATAGTCATTAACCAATCCAAGTTCAAATCCAAATATTTGGCTACTATCATACAAAACCATATAGGAATACACAATTTAAGAGAAATCACTTTAACCACCATAACTTCTAGCATGCTTTAACTATATCATGGCATACCTTATTCGACATAACATGCTATTTCCCATAGATTTCATATATTGCCATAATTGGCATCACATCATTAATATAAGAGATATTTCATATAAAGCAAGGTAAGATGACCAATCATAATCCTCATAGAGTTAACAGGTGCAATGATCAAGTAAATCTCCATAACTTCACTAAACCAAGTAACCCAAACAAGAACTACAATTAGCATCATACTCCACTTATTTATAACCTTCATGCATGAATAACTCCAATTCTTTAGCTCACTAGGCTATTTACATGTTTAAAAGAATAGAGATCATCTCATAAGGACATTCACATTTATCATCATACACATACATAGTATTAACCTCTTAAGGTCTCCATCAAGGAAAACTAGTGCAAGACATAGGTAGAGTCCCATACCCCTACCTAAGTCTAGTTAACCCTTCAAGTCGCCTTAGTTAGTATATACATCATCAAATAAGGCCAAGTGTCACCTTCACACATACTCATTCAAACCATAAAACAAAGATAAGCACTTCAAACTCACCTTTTCTCCCTCAAGCATAGAGTAACTCTCATCCAAGCAATCATATCTAAAAGACCACCGGACAAGAAAACATAAGAGAGAGATCTTATAGAATTAAGTTCTATGGCACGATATGAGATTGATGAAGAAGGGAAACTCTATCGTCCTATAGCCTCTCGTACCATTAAATGTGTCGCGACTCACCACTAATGATACGAGACTCTACTAGACGTGGCAATACGAGACTTTTTAGAACCTAAAACCGCTTCATAAACCTCATGCTCTGATACCAAGTTTGTCACAACCGAAAAGCATACCCTAGAAGATAGGGTACAATCTTGGATTGTAACCGGCGTCGTCGAGCTCTCGGAGGTCTAAGACAAGCCTCTCATATCATTCATTGCATTGACATAGTAAATTTAGCGGAAAATTTAAAACTTTTCATAGCACATCATATGCTAGAAACATCACATCGTATATATATAAAACATAAGACATAAAACATATTTAGACTCTAAGTCCCTTTGCCATCTTAGACTCAATAACTTTAGAGTACATTAAGGATAAAGCCCTTAAGACATAATACAACGCTATACATTACTAAATAGACTTTACAATAAGGACATTAGTAGGACATCCTTGAACTTAAGGATTCCTTTCCTTGAGCTTGGGAAATCACCTATCAAGCTCCTCAATCATAGACCTTCTTTAAGCATTCCAATACCTACACTTTGTGTAAAAAGTAAAGAAGAATGGGATTAGCACAAGAATGTACTAAGTATGGCAACCATGCGAAAACATGCATTTAAAAGGGACATTTCCTTTGAAATCATACTTCATGCCATTTTGAGTAAATCATCATAAAACCTTTATCAACATCATTTATCTCATCCACGTACTTCATAGCAACACATTCAAAGGCCAATCATCATATGAAAGCACATATAGAATATAAGTACACATAAAGGTCACTTTATAGTGAACTCACCCTTCTTAGCATTTAACTCTTTCTTTCAATTCATTAATCTCCTAAGTAATCCTTTAGGGATACTTGGTGCAATGCATCACCTTAGGAACATAAGGGAATACCATACATAGCATTTACACAAGACAACACATGCCATCATAAAAGTATAGTACAATATAATCATAGTCAAACCAAGACTACAATATCATACATAAAGGACACATACATAATCATAAGTATTAAGGTACCTACCTAAGACTTCCTAAGGAGTCACTTGTGCAATGTATAGATGGGTTCATTACTTCCACCTATCCTAAGTAACTTACCTTAAGTCCTCCTAGTTAGGATCCTATTCAATTACTTCAATTGTCCATTTTACCTTTAGGGAAACCATAGCCTTAACCGACATTAAGACCATGGGTGCTAATCATGGAATTTGGTGTTGTAGGGCCTTACACCAAAGGAAGGTGTTACTACCTAGCCAAGGTAGAACATTAACATATATGCTAGCATATCAAGTGAATTCACTTTGCTAAATCCTATGTGGCAAGCATAGTTTATGGAACTAAGAGGTAGATATCCCTATTCATACCATATGGTAAAGTGGGCCGCTCCTCATGGGAATCCCTTAAAGTGACATATCCATCGATCATGGAAGTTATCATCACATGGGCAACTTCTAGGATGAATCTTTCCTTCTAGGGATAAGTCATCACCTCCCATTGTCAAGTTCGCTCGGTGCTAAGCTAGGTTCCCTTTATTTGAAAAGCCTTTATTACGTTTATTTATAAAACATAAGCTTTAAAATATCCATCACTCATATGCTTATAGCATATTCAAGCACCTATCTAGAATTTATAGCATTCTTGGGCACCCCTCTCAAGGCCCCTCTATTAACTAGATCATCATTCATGTGTGAGTGTATTCATAGATGTGAGCAAACCTTTCACATAACACATAATGTCACACATGTTCGTGTATTAATGCATAAGTCTATAGGCACAACTATATGAGTAATACTTTCATATAAACCTACTAAGACATTATACACATTCATACCTCATCATATCATATACATCATATTCATAACATATTCATATAATCACTCTTCATATACATAAGAACCAAACCTAGGAACTATCCTATCAAGATACACATGTGCAATGCATAGACAAGGTCCCATACCCTTGCCCACACTAGTACACCTATCAAGTCATCCTAGTAAGGGAATACAAATCATACATTCATAAACATCACCTTCATATGCATAGTAGTAGACACTAGTGAATATGGTACTACCTTTCATTTAGACACCATGAGTTATACTACTTATAATATGCATGTAAGTGAGAGCGTGTGTACATTAACCAACATGATCACATAATGGCTATCAATACCATCTTAAGTCAGCCACACTATTAGACCACATTATACTTCAAGCACATAGCACACAACACATAATAGCATAGGAGACATAACAATATATACCATGTAATCAAGACTCCTAACTTTAGCTATTTACACTTCCATATAAGGGATACATGGGTAGAGTTTATTAACCACTTTAACACATCAATGGCATCACCTATACAATACCCTAACATGATTATACTCATGCCCATACAATAGCCACATAACCTAATTCACAACTAGAATAGGAAAGTAGGCATAATCTTCTCATAGTATCATCTTAAGCACATGTTCATAAGTTCATCAATTTGCCTTCATGTCCATGGTCAACATATACATAATAACAAT
This sequence comes from Solanum lycopersicoides, assembly GCA_022817965.1. Lineage (NCBI taxonomy): Eukaryota > Viridiplantae > Streptophyta > Magnoliopsida > Solanales > Solanaceae > Solanum > Solanum lycopersicoides. The sequence continues at coordinate 15,463 of JAJJBR010000363.1, forward strand.
AAAGTAAACACCGCCACCATAAGTGGACCATACCACACAATGCCATACAAGGCTTTATCAACATTACTATAACGAATAGAGAAGTAGAAGAGTAAAGAGAATAAGCATTCTTACCAAATTCTCATCCTTTGATCATCATTGATCAATACACCTTATTCATCAATAAAACACATATATGGCAGTAGCTAAATGTACTTTAAACATATAAGAAACCATGTACAAGTCACTACATGATTTTACCATAACATAATACAACATATCAACATACTAGGAAAGTAGAATAACATAGATCATTAATCAATTTCATTCATATGGATTATAGGTCATATTTCATGAATCATATCACCCTAAGCAGTAGCTAATTAAATCATAATCTAGATGAGACACTACTACAATTTGCCATTAAGGTCGATACAAGCATACTTTATATAGGGAGTTCATGGAAAGTAAGTTTACATAGGTTAATCATATTCAACCTATCATGAATTGACCCATATTGTATTAATTACATATAATTCATCCTCATATTTCATTATAGGTAGCAGCTATAGACATTAACCATAATCAATTCTTATAGCGACTAACCTAACGTTAAGATCACAAGTTACAACTTCATAGACAAGAAGAACCTAGATTAATTCAAACCAAGCCTTTTCTACTTTAGTCTTACATGATTTATATCCACAATTCAACCATGGTATTAACCTAAAACAGTAGCTACAAGAACCACAACTTAATCGAAATTACTTTAGATCACAAGAAAAACCAATGTTACAGTGAACTATAGAAAACTAGGCTAAACATGCTCAAATCTTCATACATTGATCCTCATGCATCATTCAACATCAATTCAACATAAATTCAAGTAAATAACAGTATATACCATCACTTCAACGTAAGAGAATCATAATTCAATCGATAACAAGTCAAGATCACAAAGCCCATGCAAGAGCTTAAACCAATTTTGGAAGGAACATGGGTTCATCATGCAATTGGAGTTAAATAACATTCAAATCACTGTATTAACTTCAATTCATCATGATTTAATCAGTAAAAACGTTTTGAGAAAGAAACCATGGCTAGATTGGAGAAGAAGAACTTTGATCATAAACTTTCTTTGAAAACATTGAGAAGAACTCTCCAAGTGAAAGGTTACTTAGAGATGAAGTATCACCATACCTTAATATTCATGAAGACCTATAAAACTTGATTAAGAACCCATGAGAATTCCATCTACAAGCTGTTCTTGAGCTTCAAAAACCATTGAGGTTCTAGAGAGAACATTTTTGGAGAGAAAGGCTTAAAATATGAGAGAGGGTTTGGGAATGGGTTAATCACGTTTTTAGGGACTTATATACACCTAAAATTACTTAATTAAACCTATTATAGTCAGGTTAGGACTTGGGGTGAATTTACCATTCACCCCTTTAAGAGGCAGCACGCAGGCAGTTAACTAGCAGGCCACCGGCGTCATGGCCACGACGGGGCGTCATGGCCACGACGGGCCGTGGCAGCCTCAGTCGCAGGGGACTTAGCAAATTTCTTGGCTTTCAACCTGCCCAAGGCTACCCTCCTTCGACGGGACCTGATTGACGGTCCGTTGGTGGCCCAACGGTCCGTCATTGGGTCCGTCAAGAGACACTGCCCAGGCAGTGTTTAGGAAGCCTTGAGGTCTTTCTTTTGGGGCCTCTTGTGGGGTCCTTTAGAAGTTGTACTCGGACGTTTACAACGCGATTACAAACCTTTGCATGTTATATACCTACCACATAAGTTTCATCCAAAACAAACACCTACAAGACGTCCAAACAGCCTTGACCCCAACATGACATACTATGAGCGTCTTAGGGTCTATCTTTCGAACGCCTTGGACGTTCTTGGGCGTTTGACCTCAAAACTTCACGAAACTTCATACAATAACATTAAACATCATTTAACACCATTTCAAGACTTATTTGACTCAGTTCACACAACTTAGGCATGCATACACATATGAGGCACATAAGTGACTATTCGTCGAACGTCTTGGACGTCCCTTGACGTTCGACTTCCAAATCACTTCAACCTTTGCACACTGACTCTATACGACATAATAAGGCATTTTTAGGACCTTATAACGTTAAGAAGAACATGTTTGGCTCTATACACCTTATCTCATTTTGGGTGATCCGGATCCCGACGTCAAAAGTGCCAAAAAATTTTGTGGACGTCCGTCAAGACGTTGGCTATGCATCCGCTTGTCCCTAACGGCCATTCCAACCCATTTTCAAGGTCAAAATATCCCCGAAGTGCGCATACCCCCATTTCGATGATTTTTCGTGTGGTATAGCACACCATTTTTTGGGTGATCCAGATCCCGACATCAAAAGTGCCAAAATTTTTGGTGGACGTCCATCAAGACAATGGCTATGCATCCGGTTGGCCCTGACGGCCATTTCGACCCATTTTGAAGGTCAAAATATCCCCGAAGCGTGCATACCCCATTTCGACGATTTTTCATGTGCTATAAACACACCATTTTTTGGGTGATCCGGATCCCGACGTCAAAAGTGCCAAAAAATATTTGTGGACGTCCATCAAGACGTTGGCTATGCATCCGGTTGGCCCTGACGGCCATTTCGACCCATTTTGAAGGTCAAAATAGCCCCGAAGCGCGCATACCCTCATTTCGACGATTTTTCGTGTGCTATAGCACACCATTTTTTTGGTGATCCGGATCCCGACGTCAAAAGTGCCAAATATTTTTGTGGACGTCCGTCAAGACGTTGGCTATGCATCCGGTTGGCCCTGACGGCCATTCCGACCCATTTTGAAGGTCAAAATAGCCCCGAAGCGTGCATACCCCTTTTCAACAATTTTTCGTGTGCTATCCATTTTGTGGGTGATCCTAATCCCGACGTCAAAAGTGCCAAATTTTTTTGTGGACGTTCGTCAAGACGTTGGCTATGCATCCGATTGGCCCTGACGGCCATTCCGACCTATTTTCAAGGTCAAAATAGCCCCGAAGCGCGCATACCCCCATTTCAACGATTTTTCGTGTGCTATAGCACACCATTTTTTGGGTGTTCCGGATCCCGATGTCAAAAGTGCCAAAACTTTTTGTGGACGTCCGTCAAGACGTTGACTATGCATCCGATTGGCCCTGACGGCCATTTCGACCCATTTTGAAGGTCAAAATAGCCCCGAAGCGCGCATACCCCTATTTCGATTATTTTTCGTGTGATATAGCACACCATTTTTTGGGTGATCCGGATCCCTACGTCAAAAGTGCCAAAAAATTTCGTGGACGTCCGTCAAGACGTTGGCTATGCATCCGGTTGGCCCTGACGGCCATTCCGACCCATTTTGAAGGTCAAAATAGCCCCGAAGCGTGCATACCCCCTTTTCGACGATTTTTCGTGTGCTATAGCACACCATTTTTTGGGTGATCCGGATCCCAACGTCAAAAGTGCCAAAAAGTTTTGTGGACGTCCGTCAAGACGTTGGCTATGCATCTGGTTGGCCCTGACGGCCATTCCGACCCATTTTCAAGGTCAAAATTGTAAGACCTCAAAAATGAGATAAGGTATCTAGAGCCTAACATGTTCTTCTTAATGTTATAAGGTCCTAAAATGCCTTATTTTGTCATATAGAGTCAGTGTGCAAAGTTTGAAGTGATTTGGAAGTCAAACGTCAAGGGACGTCCAAGACGTTCGACGAATAGTCGCTTATGTGCTTCATGTGTGTATGCATGCCTAAGTTGTGTGAAATGAGTCAAATAAGTCTTGAAATGGTTTTAAATGATGTTTAATGTTACTGTATGAAGTTTCGTGAAGTTTGGAGGTCAAACGCCCAAGAACGTCCAAGGCGTTCGAAAGATAGCCCCTAAGACGTTCATCGTCTGTCATGTTGGGGTCAAGGCTGTTTGGACGTCTTGTATGTGTTTGTTTTGGAGGAAACTTATGTGGTAGGTCTATAACATGTTAAGGTTTGTAATTGTGTTGGAAACGTCCGGGTACGACTTCTAAAGGGCCCCACAAGAGGCCCCAAAAAGAAGGACCCAAGGCTGCCTATACACTGCCTGGGCAGTGTCCCTTGACGGACCCAATGACGGACCGTTGGGCCACCAACGGACCGTCAAGCAGGTATCGTTGAAGGAGACTTGCCTTGGGCAGGTATTGAGCCAAGAAATTGGCTAAGTCATGGGCGACGGAGGGCATGACGCCCCGTCAAGGCATGCGTCGCGGGTGCCTGCATGTGGACTGCCTGCGTGCTGCCACTTAAAGGGGTGAATGGTAAATTCACCTACGTCCTAACCTGACTATAATAGGTTTAATTAAGTAATTTTAGGTGTATATAAGTCTTTAAAAACGTGATCAACCCATTCCCAAACCCTCACACATATTTTAAGCCTTTCCGTCCAAAAATGTTCTCTCTAAAACCACCATTGTTGGTGAAGCTCAAGAACAGATTCAAGCTGGGTTTTTCATGGATGAATCATGAAGTTTTAGAGGTTTTCTTATAGACAAAGGTATGGTGATCCTTCATCTCTAAGTAACCTTTCACTTGGAGAGTTCTTCTCAATGTTTTCAAAGAAAGTTTATGATCAAAGTTCTTCTTCTCCAATCTAGCCATGGGTTCTTTCTCAAAACGTTTTTAATGATTAAATCATGATGAATTGAAATTAATACAGTGATTTGAATGTTATTTCACTCCAATTGCATGATGAACCCATGTTCCTTCCAAAATTGGTTTAGCCTTTGCATGGGCTTTGTGATTATGGCTTATTCTCGATGAATTGGTGATTCTCTTATGTTGAATTGCTTGTGGTTATGGTTATTTACATTAATTGATGTAAAATTGATAATGATCAGTCCATGATGATAAATATATGAAGAATTGAACATGAATAGCCTATGTTTCTACATGTTGTCTTGAAGTCGATTGTGAGATCGGTTGAGTAGACTCTTGATTATGTATGAACTGTTGTAGCTACTGTTTTAGGGTGATGTAATGGATGAATTTTGTAGGTCTAAATCCTTAATGTTCAAGTTAAGAAGGGCTTGCATGAATTGGTATAGATTTCTTTAGGTTATGAAGTCAAGAAGCTAAGTGTGTGATGGATCTTGAATTGTGATTAGATGAAGCATGATTTAGTTTTGATTTCTTATCTAATTAGCTACTGCCTTAGACTTGTATATGTATGAACTATGGTCTAAAATCAATGTTAGGGAAGATAGCTAATGATCTACGTTATCCTACTTTCCTAGTATGTTGATATGTTGTATTACGTTATGGTATAATCTTGTAGTGACTTGTACATGGTTTCTTATATGTTTAAAGTACATTTAGCTACTGCATATATGTGTTTTATTGATGAATAAGGTGTATTGATCAATGGTGATCAAAGGATGAGAATTTGGTAAGAATGCTTATTCTCTTTACTCTTCTACTTCTCTATTCTTTATAGTAATGTTGATGAAGCCTTATATGGCATTGTGTGGTATGGTCCACTTATGGTGGCTGTGTTTACTTTATTGTCATTACATATGTGTTGACCATGGCCATGAAGGCAAATTGATGAACTTATGAACATGTGCTTAAGATGATACTATGAGAAGATTATGCCTACTTTCCTATTCTAGTTGTGAATTAGGTTATGTGGCTATTGTATGGGCATGAGTATAATCATGTTAGGGTATTGTATAGGTGCTTCTATTGATGTGTTAGAGTGGTTAATAACCTCTACCCACGTATCCCTTATATGGAAGTGTAAATAGCTAAAGTTAGGAGTCTTGATTACATGGTATATATTGTCATGTCTCCTATGCTATTATGTGTTGTGTGCTATGTGCTTGAAGTATAATGTGGTCTAATAGTGTGGCTGACTTAAGATGTTATTTATAGCCATTATGTGATCATTTTGGTTAATGTACACACACTCTCACTTACATGCATATTATAAGTAGTATAACTCATGGTGTCTAAATGAAAGGTAGTACCATATTCACTAGTGTCTACTACTATGCATATTAAGGTGATGTTTATGAATGTATGATTTGTATTCCCTTACTAGGATGACTTGATAGGTGTACTAGTGTGGGCAAGGGTATGGGACCTTGTCTATGCATTGCACATGTGTATCTTGATAGGATAGTTCCTAGGTTTGGTTCTTATGTATATGAAGAGTGATTATATGAATATGTTATGAATATGATGTATATGATATGATGAGGTATGAATGTGTATAATGTCTTAGTAGGTTTATATGAAAGTATTACTCATATAGTTGTGCCTATAGACTTATGCATTGATATATGAACATGTGTGACATTATGTGTTATGCGAAAGGTTTGCTCACATCTATGAATACACTCACACATGAATGATGATCTAGTTAATAGAGGGGCATTGAGAGGGGTGCCCAAGAATGCTATAAATTTTAGATAGGTGCTTTAATATACTATAAGCATATGAGTGATGGATATTTTAAAGATTATGTTTTATAAATAAACGTAATAAAGGCTTTTCAAATAAAGGGAACCTAGCTTAGCACCGAGAGAATTGACAATGGGAGGTGATGACTTATCCCTAGAACGAAAGATTCATCCTAGAAGTTGCCCATGTGATGATAACTTCCATGTTCGATGGATATGTCACTTTAAGGGATTCCCATGAGGAGCGGCCCACTTTACCATATGGTATGAATAGGGATATCTACCTCTTAGTTCCATAAACTATGCTTGCCACATATGATCTAGCAAAGTGAATTCACTTGATATGCTAGCATATATGTTAATGTTCTACCTTGGCTAGGTAGTAACACCTTCCTTTGGTGTAAGGCTCTACAACACCAAATTCCATGATTAGCACCCATGGTCTTAGTGTCGGTTAAGGCTATGGTTTCCCTAAAGGTAAAATGGACAATGGAAGTAATTAAATAGGATCCTAACGAGGAGGACTTAAGGTAAGTTACTTAGGATAGGTGGAAGTAATGAACCCATCTAGACATTGCACAAGTGACTCCTTAGGAAGTCTTAGGAAGGTACCTTAATACTTATTATTGTGTATGTGTCCTTTATGTATGATATTGTAGTCTTGGTTTGACTATGATTATATTGTACTATACTTCTATGATGGTATGTGTTGTCTTGTGTAGATGCTATGTATGGTTTTCTCTTATGTTCCTAAGGTGATGCATTGCACCTAGTATCCCTAAAGGATTACTTAGGAGATTAATGAATTGAAAGAAAGAGTTAAATGCTAAGAAGGGTAAGTTCACTGTAAAGTGACCTTTATGTGTACTTATATTCTATATGTGCTTTTCTATGATGTTTGGCCTTTGATTATGTTACTATGAAGTAAGTGGATGATATAAATGATATTGATAAAGGTTTTATGATGATTTACTCAAAATGGCATGAAGTATGATTTCAAAGGAAAGTCCCTCTTTAAATGCATGTTTTCGCATGGTTACCATACTTAGTACATTCTTGTGCTAATCCCATTCTTCTTTACTTTTTACACAAAGTGTAGGTATTGGAATGCTTAAAGGAGGTCTATGATTGAGGAGCTTGATAGGTGATTTCCCAAGCTCAAGGAAAGGAATCCTTAAGTTCAAGGATGTCCTAATGTACTTATTGTAAAGTCTATTTAGTAATGTATAGCTTATTATGTCTTAAGGGCTTTGTCCTTAATGTACTCTAAAGTTATTGAGTCTAAGATGGCAAAGGGACTTAGAGTCTAAATATGTATTATGACTTATGTTTTATATATATACGATGTGATGTTTCTAGCATATGATGTGCTATGAAAAGTTTTAAATTTTCCGCTAAATTTACTATGTCAATGCAATGAATGATATGAGAGGCTTTCTTAGACCTCCGAGAGGTCGACGACGCCGGTTACAATCCAAGATTGTACCCTATCTTCTAGGGTATGCTTTTGGGTTGTGACAAACTTGGTATCAGAGCATGAGGTTTATGAAGCGGTTTTGGTTCTAAAAAGTCTCATATTGCCACGTCTAGTAGAGTCTCGTATCATTGGTGGTGAGTCGCGACACATTAAATGGTACGAGAGGCTATAGGACGATAGAGTTTCCCTTCTTCATCAATCTCATATCGTGCCATAGAACTTAATTCTATAAGATCTCTCTCTTATGTTTTCTTGTCCGGTGGTCTTTTAGATATGATTGCTTGGATGAGAGTTCTCTATGCTTGAGGGAGAAAAGGTGAGTTTAAAATGCTTATCTTTGTTTTATGGTTTGAATGAGATGTGTGAAGGTGACACTTGTCCTTATTTGATGATGTATATACTAACTAAGGCGACTTGAAGGGTTAACTAGACTTAGGTAGGGGTATGGGACTCTACCTATGTCTTGCACTAGTTTTCCTTGATGAGACCTTAGGAGGTTAATACTATGTATGTATATGATGATAAATATGAATNTAAAGTTAGGAGTCTTGATTACATGGTATATATTGTCATGTCTCCTATACTATTATGTGTTGTGTGCTATGTGCTTGAAGTATAATGTGGTCTAATAGTGTGGCTGACTTAAGATGTTATTGATAGCCATTATGTGATCATTTTGGTTAATGTACACACACTCTCACTTACATGCATATTATAAGTAGTATAAATCATGGTGTCTAAATGAAAGGTAGTACCATATTCACTAGTGTCTACTACTATGCATATTAAGGTGATGTTTATGAATGTATGATTTGTATTCCCTTACTAGGATGACTTGATAGGTGTACTAGTGTGGGCAAGGGTATGGGACCTTATCTATGCATTGCACATGTGTATCTTGATAGGATAGTTCCTAGGTTTGGTTCTTATGTATATGAAGAGTGATTATATGAATATGTTATGATTATGATGTATATGATATGATGAGGTATGAATGTGTATAATGTCTTAGTAGGTTTATATGAAAGTGTTACTCATATAGTTGTGCCTATAGACTTATGCATTGATATATGAACATGTGTGACATTATGTGTTATGTGAAAGGTTTGCTCACATCTATGAATACACTCACACATGAATGATGATCTAGTTAATAGAGGGGCCTTGAGAGGGGTGCCCAAGAATGCTATAAATTTTAGATAGGTGCTTGAATATGCTATAAGCATATGAGTGATGGATATTTTAAAGCTTATGTTTTATAAATAAATGTAATAAAGGCTTTTCAAATAAAGGGAACCTAGCTTAGCACCGAGAGAACTTGACAATGGGAGGTGATGACTTATCCCTAGAAGGAAAGATTCATCCTAGAAGTTGCCCATGTGATGATAACTTCCATGTTCGATGGATATGTCACTTTAAGGGATTCCCATGAGGAGCGGCCCACTTTACCATATGGTATGAATAGGGATATCTACCTCTTAGTTCCATAAACTATGCTTGCCACATAGGATCTATCAAAGTGAATTCACTTGATATGCTAGCATATATGTTAATGTTCTACCTTGGCTAGGTAGTAACACCTTCCTTTTGTGTAAGGCTCTACAACACCAAATTCCATGATTAGCACCCATGGTCTTAGTGTCGGTTAAGGCTATGGTTTCCCTAAAGGTAAAATGGACAATGAAAGTAATTAAATAGGATCCTAACGAGGAGGACTTAAGGTAAGTTACTTAGGATAGGTGGAAGTAATGAACCCATCTAGACATTGCAAAAGTGACTCCTTAGGAAGTCTTAGGAAGGTACCTTAATACTTATGATTGTGTATGTGTCCTTTATGTATGATATTGTAGTCTTGATTTGACTATGATTATATTGTACTATACTTCTATGATGGCATGTGTTGTCTTGTGTAGATGCTATGTATGGTTTTCTCTTATGTTCCTAAGGTGATGCATTGCACCTAGTATCCCTAAAGGATTACTTAGGAGATTAATGAATTGAAAGAAAGAGTTAAATGCTAAGAAGGGTAAGTTCACTGTAAAGTGACCTTTATGTGTACTTATATTCTATATGTGCTTTTCTATGATGTTTGGCCTTTGATTGTGTTACTATGAAGTAAGTGGATGATATAAATGATATTGATAAAGGTTTTATGATGATTTACTCAAAATGGCATGAAGTATGATTTCAAAGGAAATGTCCCTTTTTAAATGCATGTTTTCGCATGGTTGCCATACTTAGTACATTCTTGTGCTAATCCCATTCTTCTTTACTTTTTACACAAAGTGTAGGTATTGGAATGCTTAAAGGAGGTCTATGATTGAGGAGCTTGATAGGTGATTTCCCAAGCTCAAGGAAAGGAATCCTTAAGTTCAAGGATGTCCTAAAGTGTACTTATTGTAAAAGTCTATTTTAGTAATGTATAGCTTCTTATTATGTCTTAAGGGCTTTGTTCTTAATGTACTCTAAAGTTATTGAGTCTAAGATGGCAAAGGGACTTAGAGTCTAAATATGTATTATGACTTATGTTTTATATATATACGATGTGATGTTTCTAGCATATGATGTGCTATGAAAAGTTTTAAATTTTCCGCTAAATTTACTATGTCAATGCAATGAATGATATGAGAGGCTTGTCTTAGACCTCCGAGAGGTCGACGACGCCGGTTACAATCCAAGATTGTACCCTATCTTCTAGGGTATGCTTTTGGGTTGTGACAAAAATAGCCCCAAAGCGCGCATACCCCCATTTCGACGATTTTTCGTGTCCTATAGCTGTAACATTTTGAAATACCGAGGTCATGTGATAAAACTTAAATGGCCTCCTTAGGATCTAAACCAGTGTTCCTAGCCAATTAGACCAATTTAGAGTCTTTGAAGTGGTGTTGGAAACCGAAACTCTTAGACGTCCGGTGAATTTGGTTCCTAAGAGGGCTAGAGAGTCCTTTAGATTTAACCAAGTTAAAGGGTCGGAATTAGGTAAATGGTTGTTACCATAGGTGTAAAATATAGTGTGGGATGGTTTCATTCTGGAAAAGTCAGGGTACGACTCCCCGAGGACCAAAACAATGACCTCGAGGAGGACCCTAGAAATAGCGGGGCATGACGGACCCCATGACGGGGTGTCACAGGCGCGACGGGATGTCAAGGTCTCCGTCGTGCCAGCCTTGGTGCCGTGGGACAAACCTCTGCCTGCACAAGTCTCTGACCAGCGTGACGGATGTGCAGGACGGAGGGATGTCAGTCCGTCACGCCCACGACGGACCGTCGTGCCATCCTTGGTGTCTGGGAAGAAAACCTCCGCCTGCACAAGTCTCTGACCAACGTGACGGATGTGCAGGATGGAGGGATGTCAGTCCGTCACGCCCACGACGGACCGTCGTCGGGGATCCGTCGGGGAGGGTCTGTGGCAGTTTCGGAAAAGTTAGTTTTTAGTTAGTTAATTAATTAAGTGTCTTAGGGGTAATTAGGGGTTTAAGAGGGACTAATTAAGTGACTTAAGACCCCACTATAAATACCCAACCCTCATTAGCCTAATCATTCTCTCAAAAAAACAAAACTCTCTTCCTTCTCTCTACTTTCTCTCTCTATTGGAAGACTCCATTGGTGATCAACTTGGGGAGATAATTGGGGGCTGGATTAGCACGAAATTCACCATCAAAACATCATCAAACCTTAAGGTATGGTATCTAATTCACCTTTGAGATTCTTTCCTCAAAGGGTTCCTTCAAAGCTTTTCTAAAAAGTTGAATTTTCTTATGGGTTTCATCCAAATCCGAATTTGATCATATGAATTGAGTTAATTATGTATTCTTTGGGTTAGAATGGATGGATTATCATTTATTGTAACTTGATTATGGGGAATTGATGTTGTTTAATCTAGAATGTGGGTGATGACCCTTAATCCTTAACCCTAAGTGTAAAATTGATATGAACTAGGTTGAGTTTGATAGAATTGATCTCATATTTTGTTAAATGGTCCTTAATGATTGTTGTTGCGTTGATTGTGAATCTATTATGATGAATTGAAGTTCTTCACACCTATATTCTTGAATATTGAATCTAAGTCAAGAAGATACACTTGAGATCATGTTACTAAACTTTGATGTAGTATTTCTTCATGGTAGAGTGTTTCTCCTAGATTAGTTTCTATGAATTATTGTTCAATTAGATTGATATGATGATCTAAGATTGTTGATCTATGGGTTGATGGTAAGGCCCTTTATTGATGGACTATGGAGGAGTATTGGTAAGTCTTAATGATTCTAGCCTTTGCTTCCAATTATGGTTAATTGTTGTCAAGTAATAATGCTATATTGAAGTATGCCTTGATTGATGTGATGAGTCAATATGATGTATGAATTGATATGCTTAGGTTGGTTGTGAGTTTGCTAGACGTAACATAACATAGGGAAGTTGTTACGATATGCCCTATTACGATGAGATGTATGAGGGGTAACTTCACCTATTTGAATTGTTAATGAAAGGACTAATTCTCATTACAATTCATATTGATCTATAATGATGATATACAAGGGATTGACCCTTCTATCTAATTAAATTGAAGAAGATTTAATAAATATTAATGACTTCTCTAAAAAGGGGACTTAGCTTAGCACCGAGCGAACTTGACATTGAGAGGTGTTGACTTCCCTTAGAGGAATATTCACCATTTGTTCCTTATAGGGTGTTGACTTCCCTTAGAGGAATACTCACCTATGGACCTACATGAAGTGTTGACTTTCCTTGAGAAATATTCACTCATCAATTCTCATGAGGTGAGGCCCCATTACCGAATGGTATATAGAGGGAATACCTATCTCTTAGTTCTTGAACTATGTTGCCACCATAGGATACTAGCTAGTGGATCCACCTAAGATAGCTATGTTTACATTAGGTTCTACCTTGGCCGGTAGACCACCTTCCATCGGTGTAAGGTTTCATGACACCGGATTCCACATTCGATTATGTGGTCTATGTCGGTTAAGGCAAATGTTCCCTAAACTAAAATGAATGAATAAGATATGGACTAATCAAAACGAATTGAAAGGTTGGCTATAGCTTAGGTAGGGGTATGGGACTCTACCTACGCCTTGCACTAGTTTGCCTTGATAGGAACTTTGAGAGGTCAATATTATGCATGTAAAGCGATGGTATGATATAAATGGTTTGTATGTTGAATAACATGCTTATGAATATAATGTTGTTGTCTTTGCTTGAAGAAGGATGTATTATGATATGAAGAGTATGTTGGTAAGCAAATTGCTAATTGTAGTCTTGATAGGTTACTTGATTGAGTAGGAGACATGGTAATTTTACTTGATCATTGCACTTGTGACTTATTGAAGGTTATCATTAGTATGCTTTGTTTTGTTATGGTTTATTTGCACATATAGTCTATTATGTTTTCATAAATATCCCTTTTTAAATATATTTGATTGGTAATTGTATATGAGATTTCATACTTAGTACATGTGGAGTACTAATCCCTTTTCTTTCCCTTTTCCCAAATATTTTAGGTTCGGGTCGTTGAGCTTGATCCAAATTGCTAGGAAGGAAGACTTGGGTATTTTGCCATCCAAGTGGTAGGTCCTCACTCTCTCGAGGACGTGGCCGATATCTCTCTTTTATGATGTGTAGTTACTATGATTCTATGTTAACTCCTTTATTCTCTTGAGACTATGTAGTAGACATCCTATATGCGGGTTCTTTCATTTGATGTAGGGCTATGCCCAAGACTTATTGTAATCGATAGATGGTTTATGAGATGAGACGGTTTTATGACTATTATTTTCTAAATATATAAGTGTATGAAATAAGAGTAGAAGACTAAGTAATCTTCGTATATGAACAAGTCTATGTATACTTGATATATATATAATGATGTGTATGTAGAGGTCTATGTAAACCTCCGAGTAGTTTACATAAAAAGTTTTTAATTCGTTCTGATTTTTAGATTGATGAATGCTATGACGAAGCTAAGAGGCTTGTCTTAGTCCTCCGAGAGGACGACGACGCTGGTTACGTCTGGGGGGTAAACCCGGATGTGACAATAGCACACTATTTTTTGGGTGATACGGATCACGACGTCAAAAGTGCCAAAACATTTTGTGGACGTCCATCAAGATGTTGGCTATGCATCCGGTTGGCCCTGACGGCCATTCCCACCCATTTTGAAGGTCCAAATAGCCCCGAAGCGCGCATACCCCCATTTCGAAGATTTTTCGTGTGCTATAGCACACCATTTTTGGGTGATCCGGATCATGACGTCAAAAGTGCCAAAAAATTTTGTGGACGTCCGTCAAGAAGTTGGCTATGTATCCGGTTGGCCCTGACGGCCATTCGACCCATTTTCAAGGTCAAAATAGCCCGAAGCGCGCATACCCCATTTCAACGATTTTTCGTGTGCTATAGCACACCATTTTTTGGGTGATCCGGATCCGACGTCAAAAGTGCCAAAAATTTTGTGGACGTCCGTCAAGACGTTGGCTATGCATCCGGTTGGCCCTGACGGCCATTCCGACCCATTTTGAAGGTCAAATAGCCCCGAAGCGCGCATACCCCCATTTCGAAGATTTTTCGTGTGCTATAGCACACCATTTTTGGGTGATCCGGATCCGACGTCAAAAGTGCCAAAAATTTTTGTGGACGTCCGTCAAGACGTTGGCTATGTATCCGGTTGTCCCTGACGGCCATTCGACCCATTTTAAGGTCAAAATAGCCCCGAAGCGCGCATACCCCATTTCACGATTTTTCGTGTGCTATAGCACACCATTTTTTGGGTGATCCGGATCCCGACGTCAAAAGTGCCAAATTTTTGTGGACGTCCATCAAGACGTTGGCTATGCATCCGGTTGGCTCTGACGGCCATTCCGACCCATTTTGAAGGTCAAAATAGCCCCGAAGCGCGCATACCCCCATTTCGACGATTTTTCGTGTGCTATAGCACACCATTTTTTGGGTGATCCGGATCCCGACGTCAAAAGTGCCAAATTTTTGTGGACGTCCATCAAGACGTTGGCTATGCATCCGGTTGTCCCTGACGGCCATTCCGACCCATTTTCAAGGTCAAAATAGCCCGAAGCGCGCATACCCCCATTTCGACGATTTTTCGTGTGCTATAGCACACCATTTTTTGGGTGATCCGGATCCCGACGTCAAAAGTGCCAAATTTTTGTGGACGTCCGTCAAGACGTTGGCTATGCATCCGGTTGGCCCTGACGGCCATTCCGACCCATTTTGAAGGTCAAAATAGCCCCGAAGCGCGCATACCCCCATTTCGACAATTTTTCGTGTGCTATAGCACACCATTTTTTGGGTGATCCGGATCCCGACGTCAAAAGTGCCAAATATTTTTGTGGACGTCCGTCAAGACGTTGGCTATGCATCCGGTTGGCCCTGACGGCCATTCTGACCCATTTTCAAGGTCAAAATAGCCCCGAAGCGCGCATACCCCATTTCGACGATTTTTCGTGTGCTATAGCACACCATTTTTTGGGTGATCCGGATCCCGATGTCAAAAGTGCGAAAAATTTTTGTGGACGTCCGTCAAGACTTGGCTATGCATCCGATTGGCCCTGACGGCCATTCCACCCATTTTGAAGGTCAAAATAGCCCGAAGTGCGCATACCCCCATTTCGACGATTTTTCGTGTGCTATAGCACACCATTTTTTGGTGATCCGGATCCCGACGTCAAAAGTGCCAAAAATTTTGTGGACATCCGTCAAGACGTTGGATATGCATCCGGTTGGCCCTGACGGCATTCCGACCCATTTTGAAGGTCAAAATAGCCCCGAAGCGCGCATACCCCATTTCGATGATTTTTCGTGTGCTATAGCACACCATTTTTTGGGTGATCCGGATCCCGACGTCAAAAGTGCCAAAATTTTTGTGGACGTCCGTCAAGACGTTGGCTATGCATCTGGTTGGCCCTGACGTCCATGCTATGCATCTGGTTGGCCTGACGGCCATTCCGACCCATTTTGAAGTCAAAATAGCCCGAAGCGCGCATACCCCATTTCGACGATTTTTCGTGTGCTATAGCACACCATTTTTTGGGTGATCCGGATCCCGACGTCAAAAGTGCCAAAATTTTTGTGGACGTCCGTCAAGACGTTGCTATGCATCCGGTTGGCCCTGACGGCCATTCCGACCCATTTTGAAGGTCAAAATAGCCCCGAAGCGCGCATACCCCCATTTCGACGATTTTTCGTGTGCTATAGCACACCATTTTTTGGGTGATCCGATCCCGACGTCAAAAGTGCCAATTTTTGTGGACGTCCGTCAAGACGTTGGCTATTCATCCGGTTGGCCCTGACGTCCATTCCGACCCATTTTGAAGGTCAAAATAGCCCCGAAGCGCGCATACCCCATTTCGACGATTTTTCGTGTCTATAGCACACCATTTTTTGGGTGATCCGGATCCCGACGTCAAAAGTGCCAAATTTTTGTGGACGTCCGTCAAGACGTTGGCTATGCATCTGGTTGGCCCTGACGGCATTCCGACCATTTTGAAGGTCAAAATAGCCCCGAAGCGCGCATACCCCCATTTCGACGATTTTTCGTGTGTATAGAACACCATTTTTTGGGTGATCCGATCCCGACGTCAAAAGTCCAAATTTTTTGTGGACGTCGTGAAGACGTTGGCTATGCATCCGGTTAGCCCTGACGGCCATTCCGACCCATTTTGAAGGTCAAAATATCCCCGAAGCGCGCATACCCCCTTTCGACAATATTTCGTGTGCTATAGCACAATTTTTTGGGTGATCCGGATCTCGACGTCAAAAGTGCCAAAACTTTTTGTGGACGTCCGTCAAGATGTTGGCTATGCATCCGGTTGGCCCTGACGGCCATTCCGACCCATTTTGAAGGTCAAAAAGCCCCAAGCGCGCATACCCCATTTCAATGATTTTTCGTGTGCTATAGCACCATTTTTTGGTGATCCGGATCCAGACGTCAAAAGTGCCAAAACTTTTGTGGACGTCCTCAAGACGTTGGCTATGCATCCGGTTGGCCCTGACGGCATTCCGACCCATTTTGAAGGTCAAAATAGCCCCGAAGCGCGCATACCCCCATTTCGACGATTTTTCGTGTGCTATAGCACACATTTTTTGGGTGATCCGGATCCCGAAGTCAAAAGTGCCAAATATTTTTCTGGACGTCCGTCAAGACGTTGGCTATGCATCTGGTTGGCCCTGACGGCCATTCTGACCATTTTCAAGGTCAAAATAGCCCCGAAGCGCGCATACCCCATTTCGACGATTTTTCGTGTGCTATAGCACACCATTTTTTGGGTGATCCGGATCCCGACGTCAAAAGTGCCAAATTTTTGTGGACGTCCGTCAAGACGTTGGCTATGCATCCGATTGGCCCTTACGGCCATTCCGACCCATTTTGAAGGTCAAAATAGCCCCGAAGCGCGCATACCCCCATTTCGACGATTTTTCGTGTGCTATAGCACACCATTTTTTGGGTGATCCGGATCCCGACGTCAAAAGTGCCAAAACTTTTTGTGGACGTCCGTCAAGATTGGGCTATGCATCCGGTTGGCCCTGACGGCCATTCCGACCCATTTTCAAGGTCAAAAAGCCCCGAAGCGCGCATACCCCCATTTCGACGATTTTTCGTGTGCTATAGCACACCATTTTTTGGGTGATCCGGATCCGACGTCAAAAGTGCCAAATTTTTGTGGACGTCCGTCAAGACGTTGGCTATGCATCCGGTTGGCCCTGACGGCCATTCCGACCCATTTTCAAGGTCAAAATAGCCCCGAAGCGCGCATACCCCCATTTCGACGATTTTTCGTGTGCTATAGCACACCATTTTTTGGGTGATCCGGATCCCGACGTCAAAAGTGCCAAAAAATTTTGTGGACGTCCGTCAAGACGTTGGCTATGATCCGGTTGGCCCTGACGGCCATTCCGACCCATTTTGAAGGTCAAAATAGCCCCGAAGCGCGCATACCCCCATTTCGACGATTTTCGTGTGCTATAGCACACCATTTTTTGGGTGATCCGGATCCCGACGTCAAAAGTGCCAAAATTTTTGTGGACGTCCGTCAAGACGTTGGCTATGCATCCGGTTGGCCCTGACGGCCATTCGACCCATTTTCAAGGTCAAAATAGCCCCGAAGCGCGCATACCCCCATTTCGACGATTTTTCGTGTGCTATAGCACACCATTTTTTGGGTGATCCGGATCCCGACGTCAAAAGTGCCAAATTTTTTGTGGACGTCCGTCAAGACGTTGGCTATGCATCGGTTGGCCCTGACGGCCATTCCGACCCATTTTCAAGGTCAAAATAGCCCGAAGCGCGCATACCCCCATTTCGACGATTTTTCGTGTGCTATAGCACACCATTTTTTGGGTGATCCGGATCCCGACGTCAAAAGTGCCAAATTTTGTGGACGTCCGTCAAGACGTTGGCTATGCATCCGGTTGGCCCTGACGGCCATTCCGACCCATTTTCAAGGTCAAAATAGCCCCGAAGCGGCATACCCCCATTTCGACGATTTTTCGTGTGCTATAGCACACCATTTTTTGGTGATCCGGATCCCGACGTCAAAAGTGCAAAAAATTTTGTGGACGTCCGTCAAGACGTTGGCTATGCATCCGGTTGGCCCTGACGGCCATTCCGACCCATTTTCAAGGTCAAAATAGCCCCGAAGCGCGCATACCCCCATTTCGACGATTTTTCGTGTGCTATAGCACACCATTTTTTGGGTGATCCGGATCCCGACGTCAAAAGTGCCAAAAATTTTGTGGACGTCCGTCAAGACGTTGGCTATGCATCCGGTTGGCCCTGACGGCCATTCCGACCCATTTTCAAGGTCAAAATAGCCCGAAGCGCGCATACCCCCATTTCGATGATTTTTCGTGTGCTATAGCACACCATTTTTTGGGTGATCCGGATCCCGACGTCAAAAGTGCCAAAATTTTTTGTGGACGTCCGTCAAGACGTTGGCTATGCATCCGGTTGGCCCTGACGGCCATTCCGACCCATTTTCAAGGTCAAAATAGCCCCGAAGCGCGCATACCCCATTTCGACGATTTTTCGTGTGCTATAGCACACCATTTTTTGGGTGATCCGGATCCCGACGTCAAAAGTGCCAAAATTTTTGTGGACGTCCGTCAAGACGTTGGCTATGCATCCGGTTGGCCCTGACGGCCATTCCGACCCATTTTCAAGGTCAAAATAGCCCCGAAGCGCGCATACCCCATTTCGACGATTTTTCGTGTGCTATAGCACACCATTTTTTGGGTGATCCGGATCCGACGTCAAAAGTGCCAAATTTTTGTGGACGTCCGTCAAGACGTTGGCTATGCATCCGGTTGGCCCTGACGGCCATTCCGACCCATTTCAAGGTCAAAATAGCCCCGAAGCGCGCATACCCCCATTTCGACGATTTTTCGTGTGCTATAGCACACCATTTTTGGGTGATCCGGATCCGACGTCAAAAGTGCCAAAATTTTGTGGACGTCCGTCAAGACGTTGGCTATGCATCCGGTTGGCCCTGACGGCCATTCCGACCATTTTCAAGGTCAAATAGCCCCGAAGCGCGCATACCCCCATTTCGACGATTTTTCGTGTGCTATAGCACACCATTTTTTGGGTGATCCGGATCCCGACGTCAAAAGTGCAAAATTTTTGTGGACGTCCGTCAAGACGTTGGCTATGCATCCGGTTGGCCCTGACGGCCATTCCGACCCATTTTCAAGGTCAAAATAGCCCCGAAGCGCGCATACCCCCATTTCGACGATTTTTCGTGTGCTATAGCACACATTTTTTGGGTGATCCGGATCCGACGTCAAAAGTGCCAAAATTTTTGTGGACGTCCGTCAAGACGTGGCTATGCATCCGGTTGGCCCTCACGGCCATTCCGACCCATTTTCAAGGTCAAAATAGCCCCGAAGCGCGCATACCCCCATTTCGACGATTTTTCGTGTGCTATAGCACACCATTTTTTGGGTGATCCGGATCCCGACGTCAAAAGTGCCAAATTTTTTGTGGACGTCCGTCAAGACGTTGGCTATGCATCCGGTTGGCCCTGACGGCCATTCCGACCCATTTTCAAGGTCAAAATAGCCCCGAAGCGCGCATACCCCCATTTCGACGATTTTTCGTGTGCTATAGCACACCATTTTTTGGGTG
Source organism: Solanum lycopersicoides (assembly GCA_022817965.1). NCBI lineage: Eukaryota > Viridiplantae > Streptophyta > Magnoliopsida > Solanales > Solanaceae > Solanum > Solanum lycopersicoides. Next base: position 35,504 of record JAJJBR010000363.1, read on the forward strand.
ATCCGGATCCCGACGTCAAAAGTGCCAAAAATTTTTGTGGACGTCCGTCAAGACGTTGGCTATGCATCCGGTTGGCCCTCGGCCATTCCGACCCATTTTCAAGGTCAAAATAGCCCCGAAGCGCGCATACCCCCATTTCGACGATTTTTCGTGTGCTATAGCACACCATTTTTTGGGTGATCCGGATCCCGACGTCAAAAGTGCCAAAATTTTTGTGGACGTCCGTCAAGACGTTGGCTATGCATCCGGTTGGCCCTGACGGCCATTCCGACCATTTTAAGGTCAAAATAGCCCCGAAGCGCGCATACCCCCATTTCGACGATTTTTCGTGTGCTATAGCACACCATTTTTTGGGTGATCCGGATCCCGACGTCAAAAGTGCCAAATTTTTGTGGACGTCCGTCAAGACGTTGGCTATGCATCCGGTTGGCCCTGACGGCCATTCCGACCCATTTTAAGGTCAAAATAGCCCCGAAGCGCGCATACCCCCATTTCGATGATTTTTCGTGTGCTATAGCACACCATTTTTTGGGTGATCCGGATCCCGACGTCAAAAGTGCCAAAATTTTGTGGACGTCCGTCAAGACGTTGGCTATGCATCCGGTTGGCCCTGACGGCCATTCCGACCCATTTTCAAGGTCAAAATAGCCCCGAAGCGCGCATACCCCATTTCGACGATTTTTCGTGTGCTATAGCACACCATTTTTTGGTGATCCGGATCCCGACGTCAAAAGTGCCAAATTTTTTGTGGACGTCCGTCAAACGTTGGCTATGCATCCGGTTGGCCCTGACGGCCATTCCGACCCATTTTCAAGTCAAAATAGCCCCGAAGCGCGCATACCCCATTTCACGACAATTTTTGGGTGATCCGGATCCCGACGTCAAAAGTGCCAAAATTTTTGTGGACGTCCGTCAAGACTTGGCTATGCATCCGGTTGGCCCTGACGGCCATTCCGACCCATTTTCAAGGTCAAAATAGCCCCGAAGCGCGCATACCCCCATTTCGATGATTTTTCGTGTGCTATAGCACACCATTTTTTGGGTGATCCGGATCCCGACGTCAAAAGTGCAAAAAATTTTGTGGACGTCGTCAAGACGTTGGCTATGCATCCGGTTGGCCCTGACGGCCATTCCGACCATTTTCAAGGTCAAAATAGCCCGAAGCGCGCATACCCCCATTTCGACGATTTTTTCGTGTGCTATAGCACACCATTTTTTGGGTGATCCGGATCCCGACGTCAAAAGTGCCAAAAATTTTTGTGGACGTCCGTCAAGACGTTGGCTATGCATCCGGTTGGCCCTGACGGCCATTCCGACCCATTTTGAAGGTCAAAATAGCCCGAAGCGCGCATACCCCCATTTCGACGATTTTTCGTGTGCTAAGCACACCATTTTTTGGGTGATCCGGATCCGACGTTCAAAAGTGCCAAAAATTTTTGTGGACGTCCGTCAAGACGTTGGCTATGCATCCGGTTTGGCCTGACGGCCATTCGACCCATTTTGAAGGTCAAAATAGCCCAAGCGCGCATACCCCATTTCGAACGATTTTTCGTGTGCTATAGCACACCATTTTTTGGGTGATTCCGGATCCCGACGTCAAAGTGCCAAATTTTTGTGGACGTCCGTCAAGACGTTGGCTATGCATCCGGTTGGCCCTTGACGGGCCATTCCGACCCATTTTGAAGGTCAAAATAGCCCCGAAGCGCGCATACCCCCATTTCGACGATTTTTCGTGTGCTATAGCACACCATTTTTTGGGTGATCCGGATCCCGACGTCAAAAGTGCCAAAATTTTTGTGGACGTCCGTCAAGACGTTGGCTATGCATCCGGTTGGCCCTGACGGCCATTCCGACCCATTTTCAAGGTCAAAATAGCCCCGAAGCGCGCATACCCCATTTCGACGATTTTTCGTGTGCTATAGCACACCATTTTTTGGGTGATCCGGATCCCGACGTCAAAAGTGCCAAAATTTTGTGGACGTCCGTCAAGACGTTGGCTATGCATCCGGTTGGCCCTGACGGCCATTCCGACCCATTTTCAAGGTCAAAATAGCCCCGAAGCGCGCATACCCCCATTTCGACGATTTTTCGTGTGCTATAGCACACCATTTTTTGGGTGATCCGGATCCCGACGTCAAAAGTGCCAAAATTTTTGTGGACGTCCGTCAAGACGTTGGCTATGCATCCGGTTGGCCCTGACGGCCATTCCGACCCATTTTCAAGGTCAAAATAGCCCCGAAGCGCGCATACCCCCATTTCGACGATTTTTCGTGTGCTATAGCACACCATTTTTTGGGTGATCCGGATCCCGACGTCAAAAGTGCCAAAAATTTTTGTGGACGTCCGTCAAGACGTGGCTATGCATCCGGTTGGCCCTGACGGCCATTCCGACCCATTTTCAAGGTCAAAATAGCCCGAAGCGCGCATACCCCATTTCGACGATTTTTCGTGTGCTATAGCACACCATTTTTTGGGTGATCCGGATCCCGACGTCAAAAGTGCCAAAATTTTTGTGGACGTCCGTCAAGACGTTGGCTATGCATCCGGTTGGCCCTGACGGCCATTCCGACCCATTTTCAAGGTCAAAATAGCCCCGAAGCGCGCATACCCCCATTTCGACGATTTTTCGTTTTTTTTGGGTGATCCGGATCCCGACGTCAAAAGTGCCAAAAATTTTTGTGGACGTCCGTCAAGACGTTGGCTATGCATCCGGTTGGCCCTGACGGCCATTCCGACCCATTTTCAAGGTCAAAATAGCCCGAAGCGCGCATACCCCATTTCGACGATTTTTCGTGTGCTATAGCACACCATTTTTTGGGTGATCCGGATCCCGACGTCAAAAGTGCCAAATTTTTGTGGACGTCCGTCAAGACGTTGGCTATGCATCCGGTTGGCCCTGACGGCCATTCCGACCCATTTTCAAGGTCAAAATAGCCCCGAAGCGCATACCCCCATTTCGACGATTTTTCGTGTGCTATAGCACACCATTTTTTGGGTGATCCGGATCCCGACGTCAAAAGTGCCAAAATTTTTGTGGACGTCCGTCAAGACGTTGGCTATGCATCCGGTTGGCCCTGACGGCCATTCCGACCCATTTTCAAGGTCAAAATAGCCCCGAAGCGCGCATACCCCATTTCGACGATTTTTCGTGTGCTATAGCACACCATTTTTTGGGTGATCCGGATCCCGACGTCAAAAGTGCCAAATTTTTGTGGACGTCCGTCAAGACGTTGGCTATGCATCCGGTTGGCCCTGACGGCCATTCCGACCCATTTTCAAGGTCAAAATAGCCCCGAAGCGCGCATACCCCCATTTCGACGATTTTTCGTGTGCTATAGCACACCATTTTTTGGGTGATCCGGATCCCGACGTCAAAAGTGCCAAAATTTTTGTGGACGTCCGTCAAGACGTTGGCTATGCATCCGGTTGGCCCTGACGGCCATTCCGACCCATTTTCAAGGTCAAAATAGCCCCGAAGCGCGCATACCCCCATTTCGACGATTTTTCGTGTGCTATAGCACACCATTTTTTGGGTGATCCGGATCCCGACGTCAAAAGTGCCAAAAATTTTTGTGGACGTCCGTCAAGACGTTGGCTATGCATCCGGTTGGCCCTGACGGCCATTCCGACCCATTTTCAAGGTCAAAATAGCCCCGAAGCGCGCATACCCCCATTTCGACGATTTTTCGTGTGCTATAGCACACCATTTTTTGGGTGATCCGGATCCCGACGTCAAAAGTGCCAAAAATTTTGTGGACGTCCGTCAAGACGTTGGCTATGCATCCGGTTGCCCTGACGGCCATTCCGACCCATTTTCAAGGTCAAAATAGCCCCGAAGCGCGCATACCCCCATTTCGACATTTTTCGTGTGCTATAGCACACCATTTTTTGGGTGATCCGGATCCCGACGTCAAAAGTGCCAAATTTTTTGTGACGTCCGTCAAGACGTTGGCTATGCATCCGGTTGGCCCTGACGGCCATTCCGACCCATTTTCAAGGTCAAAATAGCCCCGAAGCGCGCATACCCCCATTTCGACGATTTTTCGTGTGCTATAGCACACCATTTTTTGGGTGATCCGGATCCCGATGTCAAAAGTGCCAAAATTTTTGTGGACGTCCGTCAAGACGTTGGCTATGCATCCGGTTGGCCCTGACGTCCATTCCGACCCATTTTCAAGGTCAAAATAGCCCCGAAGCGCGCATACCCCCATTTCGACGATTTTTCGTGTGCTATAGCACACCATTTTTTGGGTGATCGGATCCCGACGTCAAAAGTGCCAAATTTTTTTTCAAGACGTTGGCTATGCATCCGGTTGGCCCTGACGGCCATTCCGACCCATTTTCAAGGTCAAAAAGCCCCGAAGCGCGCATACCCCATTTCGACGATTTTTCGTGTGCTATAGCACACCATTTTTTGGGTGATCCGGATCCCGACGTAAAAGTGCCAAATTTTTGTGGACGTCCGTCAAGACGTTGGCTATGCATCCGGTTGCCCTGACGGCCATTCCGACCCATTTTCAAGGTCAAAATAGCCCCGAAGCGCGCATACCCCCATTTCGACGATTTTTCGTGTGCTATAGCACACCATTTTTTGGGTGATCCGGATCCCGACGTCAAAAGTGCCAAAATTTTGTGGACGTCCGTCAAGACGTTGGCTATGCATCCGGTTGGCTGACGGCCATTCCGACCCATTTTCAAGGTCAAAATAGCCCCGAAGCGCGCATACCCCATTTCGACGATTTTTCGTGTGCTATAGCACACCATTTTTTGGGTGATCCGGATCCCGACGTCAAAAGTGCCAAAAATTTGTGGACGTCCGTCAAGACGTTGGCTATGCATCCGGTTGGCCCTGACGCCATTCCGACCCATTTTCAAGGTCAAAATAGCCCCGAAGCGCGCATACCCCTATTTCGACGATTTTTCGTGTGCTATAGCACACCATTTTTTGGGTGATCCGGATCCCGATGTCAAAAGTGCCAAAAAATTTTGTGGACGTCCGTCAAGACGTTGGCTATGCATCCGGTTGGCCTGACGGCCATTCCGACCCATTTTCAAGGTCAAAATAGCCCCGAAGCGCGCATACCCCCATTTCGACATTTTTCGTGTGCTATAGCACACCATTTTTGGGTGATCCGGATCCCGACGTCAAAAGTGCCAAAATTTTGTGGACGTCCGTCAAGACGTTGGCTATGCATCCGGTTGGCCCTGACGGCCATTCTGACCCATTTTCAAGGTCAAAATAGCCCCGAAGCGCACATACCCCTATTTCGACGATTTTTCGTGTGCTATAGCACACCATTTTTTGGGTGATCCGGATCCCGACGTCAAAAGTGCAAAAATTTTTGTGGACGTCCGTCAAGACGTTGGCTATGCATCCGGTTGGCCCTGACGGCCATTCGACCCATTTTCAAGGTCAAAATAGCCCAGAAGCGCGCATACCCCATTTCGACGATTTTTCGTGTGCTATAGCACACCATTTTTTGGGTGATCCGGATCCCGACGTCAAAAGTGCGAAATTTTTGTGGACGTCCGTCAAGACGTTGGCTATGCATCCGGTTGTCCCTGACGGCCATTCCGACCCATTTTCAAGGTCAAAATAGCCCCGAAGCGCGCATACCCCCATTTCGACGATTTTTCGTGTGCTATAGCACACCATTTTTTGGGTGATCCGGATCCCGACGTCAAAAGTGCCAAAACTTTTTGTGGACGTCCGTCAAGACGTTGGCTATGCATCCGGTTGGCCCTGACGGCCATTCCGACCCATTTTCAAGGTCAAAATAGCCCCGAAGCGCGCATACCCCATTTCGATGATTTTTCACACCATTTTTTGGGTGATCAGGATCCCGACGTCAAAAGTGCGAGAATTTTTTTTAGACGTTGGCTATTCATCTGGTTGTCTCTGACGGCCATTCCGACCCATTTTCAAGGTCAAAATAGCCCGAAGCGCGCATACCCCATTTCGACGATTTTTCGTGTGCTATAGCACACCATTTTTTGGGTGATCCGGATCCCGACGTCAAAAGTGCCAAATTTTTTTGTGGACGTCCGTCAAGACGTTGGCTATGCATTCGGTGTTCCCTGACGGCCATTCCGACCCATTTTCAAGGTCAAAAAGCCCGAAGCGCGCATACCCCCATTTCGACGATTTTTTCGTGTGCTATAGCACACCATTTTTTGGGTGATCCGGATCCCGACGATAAAAGTGCCAAAATTTTTGTGGACATCCGTCAAGACGTTGGCTATGCATCCGGTTGGCTTGACGGCCATTCCGACCCATTTTCAAGGTCAAAATAGCCCCGAAGCGCGCATACCCCCATTTCGACGATTTTTCGTGTGCTATAGCACACCATTTTTTGGGTGATCCGGATCCCGACATCAAAAGTGCCAAAAAATTTTGTGGACGTCCGTCAAGACGTTGGCTATGCATCCGGTTGGCCCTCACAGCCATTCCGACCCATTTTCAAGGTCAAAATAGCCCCGAAGCGCGCATACCCCCATTTCGACGATTTTTCATGTGCTATAGCACACCATTTTTTGGGTGATCCGATCCCGACGTCAAAAGTGCCAAAAAATTTTGTGGACGTCCGTCAAGACGTTGGCTATGCATCCGGTTGGCCCTGAAGGCAATTCCGACCCATTTTCAAGGTCAAAATAGCCCCGAAGCGCGCATGCCCCCATTTCAACGATTTTTCGTGTGCTATAGCACACCATTTTTTGGGTGATCATGCATCGCGGAAGATCATGCATCGCGATTCAATACTCATGCATCGCGAGTCAATATTTATGCATCGCAGAGGAGCATGCATCGCGAGTCAATATTCATGCATCGCGGAAGATCATGCATCGCGAGTCAATACGCATGCATCGCGGAAGATCATACATCGCGGAAGACCATGCATCGCGAGTCAATAATCATGCATCGCGGAAGATCATGCATTGCGAGTTAATATTTATACATCGCAAGAAGATTTCATACCTTGCGGAATTTATGCATTGCGAGAAGATTTCATGCCTCGCAAAAATTTATACATCGCAAGAAGATTTCATACCTTGCGGAATTTATGCATCGCGAGAAGATTTCATGCCTTGCAGAAATTTATACATCGCAAGAAGATTTCATACCTTGCGGAATTTATGCATCGCGAGAAGATTTCATGCCTCGCAGAAATTTATACATCGCAAGAAGATTTCATACTTTGCGGAATTTATACATCGCGAGAAGATTTCATGCCTCGCAGAAATTTATACATCGCAAGGGGATTTCATACCTTGCAGAATTTATGCATCGCGAGAAGACTCATGCCTCGCAGAAATTTACGCATTGCGGGAAGATATTCATACCCCGCAAGAAATCATGCACTATCAGAGTAGAAATCGTGCATCTCAAGAAAATAGCAGCACTGCATGTTCTTTCATTTATGTCGACATCATATGAAGAATACATTGACATCAAGAGAAATATTAGCACAATCAGCTTTTGTTAATTTCGACATCACATGAAGAGCGCATCGAAGATTACATTGCAAATACAAGACATAACTTTATTTGCTTTACGTCAAACCAATCGAGTTGACGTCAAATGTCGAGGAGAACTATTAAGTGTCAACATGGTAAAAGACACTGTCTCCCATTTAAATTGCATTTTTATGCTGACGAGTTTTATCTCAGTCTTTGTCGAGAGCATCCGAAAGGATGAATTCTCCAAAACTTACCACATGTGCGGACGACATCAAAAAGGATGCAACTTAACGTGGAACTTTTTCTTAGCAACGAACTGGGACATAGTCCAAAGAGGAGTGTCAAACTCTTAGGACGCGAGCAGAAGAGTGACTTCCACCACAATCAAACCACACCCTTATCTTAAGGCATGTGGGTTTTTCTTCGCCTTTGTCAGTTTCAGTTTTGCACCCGGAATTTTGATCTACCGGAGGCAAGTTTCCAATCTGAGTGACAATACACCAAGAGTTTTGGAAATTATGTCCGTGTAAATTCTTACTTATGGATGTGAAGCGCGTCACATTCATGGCTAAGGGGTTACAAGCCTCTTTTTCATACTCGACTTAATTTGTCACTCGTCCAGAACCAAAGGTTATCTAGTATAATAGGTTTCCTTTTCAACCGATCGAGTCTAACTACAAGCAGCCTGATTCCTAAGGTTTAAGGATATGTAGGCACCTCAATGTTGAAAACCCGGCTGTATTCCAACATTCGCTCTCGAATCTTATTCTCGAGCATTTCGGTACCTTCATAATCCGGTATCGAGATTACTTCTGATCTTTTTCAAAATCGTGCGTTAAGTCAAGCGTATCGAACTACAAGTGGCCTGAATTCTCATATAGTTGAGATATGTAGGAGACCCGTTTTTGGGGTTCGGCCATAATTCCTAAAGTCCGTACCAAATCCCTTTCCTAAAGATGAATATGGGAAAGGTCAAAATTGGATTGGTCAATTTCATTTTCCTCGAATTCCTTGCATCAATTCAAGTAAAATGAGGGACAGTTGTTGACACCAAATTTTGACCCTCCGACACGATAGTCAATTTTCGAGCTTCTTAGATCTTGAACAATCTGAAAGAAGTAGTTTTTATAAATTTTTTGAGGTTACAAACTATTTTAAATAATTTTGGTCACTTTCTGTATTTTTAGCCATACATACGCGTTTTATACATGAAAAAATATTTTATAAATATTTCGAAAGGTGTCTCAAGGGATTTTAATTTCCAGTAAGCATTTTGGCTAAATTAGTGCGGTTTAAATTATGATTATAACTTTGAACCATCTTTTATATTTACGTTAACTATTTTATCTTGTTAGAATCAAGAAGCTCGTTTATTAATTAACGTCAATTCAATTTATGTTAAAATTTAGTCGTTTTACTAATTGGCTCAATTCGGCTATACTTTAAATGACTGTGATTATATTCACTTTAGCCATTTTGTTTTAACCAATTTTGGAGCCCATTTATTTTTATTTCTCAATCACAGAAGCATTCCAGCCCATTAGTAGCACTTTTTCCAGCTTTTTTTTTCTTCACTCACCCCAGCCCTTTTCATCTTCTCGACCCAGCCCCTTTCTCTTTTCTTCTTCTTCCTCAACTCGAACGAACCCAAAATCTCAATCCAAAAATTAAGCAGGCCCAAATCGCAAGCCAGTCTAGTGAATCGACCCGAAAGTACTGCGGTTCCTTTGTCTTCTTCTTCAACGTCTCTATCTTCGTACGTTTGCAGCAGCAAAAGCAGTATGGCTTTGTCCTCGCCAGCGTGAGATCGCGCCATGTTGATGCTTCTAGGACAGAGAACTGATCAGGGCCGCTTGCGTCCCTATTTGTTTTTAGTCTTTTCCTGGAAATTTGGTTTTTGGTACAGGAGACAGTTGTCTCCCCATTCCTTGGAAAAAATTTTGAATTGGAATTGGGTGGGGGTTCCGATTTTGCCCTCGATTGTTCCCCCCATTTCATGACCTAATTTCTCTCTATAAAAGCTTTTGTTCATTGTGGAGTAGGGGGGAGATTTTTTTTCTTTTTCTCGGAAATTCTGAAATTCTTGAGTGAAGTTTTTGTTGAAAATTCTTATAGCAAAGGTAGTGATAAAACAAAAATAACTACAAGCTTCATAGAAATACAGAAATATAGTCAAGAAAAACAGAGGAAAGACTTCTCTTCTTCTTTCCTTTTGAGCCTTTTGGGTTGGACATTCTGTTCGAACGTGCCTGGTTGTTGTTCGTGTTCGACATTTGGTGTGGTAAAGTCCGTCTTTCCCTTGCTCATCCCGTCCCTGTTTCGCTGCCTCAGAAAGGTAAACTACAGTCTAATCTTAACTCGTCTTGATTGACAGTTTGTGTTCACCTTTTGATTTTTTTTTATGTTCAAAATTTGTTCCTTTGTTTTCCTTTGGCAGTTAATGACTCTTCTCTTTTCAAAGATAGGGGTAGAGTCTTAAACTAGCTAGTATGAAAGTTGTTTGTCGTTTTAGCTATCTTTGATGATATAGTCGTTTGTTGCTTTCAATTTTAGAGTGTAGCTGACAATGCATCTGTTTCATTTGCTAAGCATGGTCAAGTTTTTCTGTTTAATTTTGCTAAGTTTAATCCTCCGTGTTGTGTTGGACTGTTTTGTTCGTCCATGTGCCGCTTATCGTATCTATTTGCTGTCAAATACCAACTAGGATTGCCTGATATCTTTGTTTGACCTTTGAAGTCTTTGTATTTGCTTATTTCCAGATTATAAGAAAGTTAGGATTATCTTTGGTTTAGTCTGAAAAGTTCACTGCCTATTTGTTTTTGATCTAAAATTTTGAAGGCTGTATTAATATCACTGTCGAACGCCTTATTTTATCAAAGTCTATCATTCTGTTATTTGAGTGATAACTTTCCGTCTCCCTAAAGTCGTATAGTATGGTTGTTAATCTGGCTGGTTAAAACTCCTTCTTGAATAGAATGTTCAGGTGGATATTCGAGTCGCTTGTGTTTCTTGTTCCCTTAGACTTTGCTTCACTGTGTGTTTAACTTAGTAGGAGTTTGTTGTTTACATTACTTGTATCGAGTCTAGGAGATCTGTCGCCTTCGCATTTTAAGCCGTTCCAGTTTTGAACATTCCAGAATCCAATCGCCTGCTCTGGTTTTCGACATTTAGTTTTCTTTTTTTTATTTTTTTATTTTGATGACCGAATACTTCAAATCAATTTGGGATCCTGTGGAACTTTCCTGTTGTGCAACTTGAATCTTTCGTTGCGAGTTTTGGTTTTGTCGTGTATGTAGTTTTAGTTATATGTTGTTGTGACGAGATGAATTAGTGAAGAAACTAAGTTTTTCCCATGATGTATATGCTTTACCTTGAATAGTCATGGTCTGTTTTGTTATTAGGTGTTCCTTTTGAGTTCATACATTTGTTATTGCTAAATTTCTTTTTAGTAATAATATTAAATAGAAGACATTTTCAGTAGCTTGCTTCGTCCAAATTATTGATTGTTTTGTTTCCTTGCCCAGCAATTGTGCATGCCTCATTTCTCATTACACCTCCCCTCTCTTTTTTCTTTATATATATATATATATATATATATATATATATATATACACACTGTTATCCTTATGTGAGTACTTTGTTTTGCATTCTTAATCTAAATGGTTTCGTTTTCAATGTTCAAGTTTGATAGTTTTCTTCATATGAAAATCATTTATGTCTTGATACGACATTATTTACATTATTTGGATTTGTTCGATATTATTGAATTATCAACCTTTTATTACCTGGGAGCTTCTTGAAAGAATTTACAAATTTGTTCAGTAAATTTGTTTGAGTTCGAAAGGACCAATTGTTGCTTGAATTTAAATCCTCACCATCGTGCTTTATGTTCAGTATGTTAAACCACTTCATTTAGTTTGAGAATTTTTGTTTAATCGCAGTTTTAGGCTATCGGTGTGTCTTGATTATTTAGTGATTAAAATTTTGCTTCTAAGTTTAGTCGTTGTGAATAGGTACTAATTTATTTGTTTATTAATTTTATTTATTTATTTTGTTTCATGTGATTCGAGTGAGTTAACGGGACTCTATTGCTCTTTATTTTTGTCACATCCGGGTTTACCCCCCAGACGTAACCGGCGTCGTCATCCTCTCGGAGGACTAACAAAAGCCCCTTAGCTTCGTCATAGCATTCATCGACTAAAAAAAATCAGAAAGAATTAAAAACTTTTTATCTAAAACTACTCGGAGGTTTACATAGACCTCTACATACACATATTTATATATATCAAGTATACATAGACTTGTTCATATACGAAGATTACTTAGTCTTCTACTTTTATTTCATACACTTATATGTTTAGAAAATAATAGTATTAAAACCGTCTCATCTCATAAACCATCTATCGATTACAATAAGTCTTGGGCATAGCCCTACATCAAATGAAAGAAGCCGCATATAGGCTGTCTACTACATCGTCTCAAGAGAATAACAGAGTCAACATAGAATCATAGTAACTACACATCATAAAAGAGAGATGTCGGCCACGTCCTCGAGAGAGTGAGGACCTACCACTTGGATGACAAAATACCCAAGTCTTCCTTCCTAGCAATTTGGATCAAGCTCAACGACCCGAACCTAAAATGTTTGGGAAAAGGGAAAGAAAAGGGATTAGTACTCCACATGTACTAAGTATGGAATCTCATATACAATTACCAATCAAATATATTTAAAAAAAGGACATTTATGAAAACATAATAGACTACATATGCAATTAAACCATAGCAAAGCAAAGTATACTAATGATAACCTTCAATAAGTCACAAGTGCAATGATCAAGTAAAATTACCATGTCTCCTACTCAATCAAGTAACCTACCAAGACTACAATTAGCAATTTACTTACCAACATACTCTTCATGTCATGATACATCCTTCTTCAAGCAAAGACAACAACATTATATTCATAAGCATGTTACTCAACATACAAACCATTTACATCATAACATCGCTTTACATGTATAATATTGACCTCTCAAAGTTCCTATCAAGGCAAACTAGTGCAAGGCGTAGGTAGAGTCCCATACCCCTACCTAAGCTATAGCCAACCTCTCAAGTTACTTTGATTAGCCTATATCTTATTCATTCATTTTAGTTTAGGGAACATTTGCCTTAACCAACATAGACCACATAATCGAATGTGGAATCCGGTGTCATGAAACCTTACACCGATGGAAGGTGGTCTACCGGCCAAGGTAGAACCTAACGTGAACATAGCTATCTAGGTGGATCCACTAGCTAGTATCCTATGGTCGCAACATAGTTCAAGAACTAAGAGGTAGATATCCCTATTTATACCATTTGGTAATATGGGCCGCTCCTCATGGGAATCCCTTAAAGTGACACATCCCTCAAACATGGGAGTTATCGTCACATGGGCAACTTCTAGGATGAATCTTTCCTTTTTAGGGACAAGTCATCACCTCCCATTGTCAAGTTCGCTCGGTGCTAAGCTAAGTCCCCATTTAGAGAAATCTTTAATCTTTATTAATCTTCTCAATTTAATTAGATAGGAGAGTCAATCCCTTGTATAATCATCATTATAGCTCAATAAGAATTGTATGAGAATTAGTCCTTTCGTTAATAATCCATATAGGTGAAGTTAACCCTCGTACATCTCATCATAATAGGGCACATCATACAACTTCCCTATATTACATTACACCTAGCAACCTCACAACCAACCTAAGCATATCAATTCATGCATCATATCAACTTATCACATCAATCAACGCATACTTCCACATAACATTATCACTTGATGACAATTAATCACAATTTGAAGTAAAGGCTAGGATCATCAAGACTTACCAATACTCCTCCCTAGTCCATCAATAAAGGACCTTACCATCAACCCATAGATCAACCAATCTTAGATCATCACATCAATGTAATTCAATAATAAATCACAAGAACTAATCAAGGAGAAGCACTATACTATGAAGCAATACTACATCAAAGTTTAGTAACACGATCTCAAGTGTAACTTCTTAACTTAGATTCAATATTCAAGAACATAGGTGTGAAGAACTTCAATTCATCATAATAGATCCATAATCAATGCAATAACAATCATTAAAGACCATTTAACTAATTATGAGATCAATTCTATCAAACTCAACCCAATCCATATCAATTTTACACTTAGGGTTAAGGGTTAGGGTCATCACCCACAATCTAGATCAAACTACATCAATTCACCATAATCAAGTTACAATTTATGATAATCTATTCATTCTAACCCAAAGAATACATAATTAACTCAATTCACATGATCAAATTCGGATTTGGATGAAACCCATAAGAAACTCAACTTTTTGGAAAAAGCTTTGAAGGAACCCTTTGAGGAAAGAATCTCAAAGGTGAATTAGATCCCATACCTTAAGGTTTGATGACGTTTTGATGGTGAATTTCGTGCTAAACCATCCCCCAATGATCTCCCCAAGTTGATCTCCAATGGAGTCTTCCAATAGAGAGAGAAAGTAAAGAGAAGGAAGAGAGTTTTGTTTTTGAGAGAATGATTAGGCTAATGAGGGTTAGGGTATTTTTAGTAGGGTCTTAATTCACTTAATTAGTCTTCCCTTAAACCCCTAATTACCCCTAAGACACTTAATTAATTAATTAACTAAAACTAACTTTCTGTAAACTGTCACAGCCCTCCATGACGGTTCCACGACGACGGTCCGTCGTGGCCGTGACGGACTGGCTTCCCTCCGTCCTGCACATCCGTCACGCTGGTCAGAGACTTGTACAGGCGGAGGATTTCTACCCAAGCGCTAAGGCTGGCATGACGGAGGCCTCGACGCCCCGTCGCGCCTGTGACGCCCCGCCATGGGGTCCGTCATGCCCTGCTGCTTCAAGGGTCCTTCTCGAGGGTCCTTGTTTGGTCCTCGGGGAGTCGTACCCTGACTTTTCCAGCATGAAACCATCCCACACAATATTTTACACCTATGGTTACCACCGTTTACCAAATTCCGACTCTTCAACTTGGTTAAATTAAAAGGACACTCTAGCCCTCTTATGAACCAATTTGCCGGACGTTTAAGAGTTTCGGTTCCAACACCACTTCAAATACTCTAAATATGCCTAATTGGCTAGGAACACTGTTTTAGATCCTAAGGAGCCCATTTAAGTCTTATCACATGACCTCGATATTTCAAAATGTTACATTATCCCCCCCTTAGGAACATTCGTCCCCGAATGACACCAAACACTCTTAAAATGAGGGAGTAGACTCAAGACTAGCAGCTCAACCAATTCACAATATTCCGTTAGCATGAACTATATTATTTCATAAAAATACTTCAAAACATCAATTTACCATACATGATCTCAACATTTCCTCATGAGGTTTTTCTCCTTTTCATACAGGCATGAGCTCAATCATTTATCACTCAAATCAATTAGTACAAAGTTCATTTTATCAATATGCTCAATACAATATCAGCAAGGATTAACCATACCTTAATCACAAAACTTGACTCAAATATGCAAGAAACAAGATAACTTCCAAATTTATCTAAGGTCATCTTAGAGTGACTCCATTTTTAGAAGTCTCCAAAACTAGGAGTTTTGCAAAGTTTCACAAAAACATCAGAGATTCACAATATCTAACGTATTTATATCATTAGAGAGAGATACTAACCTTAAACATCAAAAAGATGAGGATAACGGGTTTTCATGTCGGCCTCCGCCTCCCATGTTGCACCCTACTAGGTGGTTCCTCCATAACACCTTTACGGAAGCTACCTCTTTGTTCCTCAACTTTTTCACTTGCCTATCAAGGATTTGAACCGGAACCTCCTCATAAGAGAGGTTATCCTTTAATCCGAGGCCTTCAAGAGGAAGAATTGACTCGGGATCCCCGACACACTTCTTCAACATAGAGACATGGAAAACCGGATGAACCAAAGCTAGCTCATCAGGTAATTTTAAACGATAGGCAACTTTACCAACCCTTTCCAAAATCTCATAAGGGCCTACATATCGAGGGCTCAACTTCCCTTTCTTGCCAAATCTTACCACTCCCTTCATAGGTGAAATTTTCAAATACACCTTATCACCCTCTTCAAACTCCAAGTCCCTTCTTCTATTATCGGCATAGGACTTTTGTCGACTATAGGCTGTTTGCAACCTATTTCTTATGATATGTACATTCTCCAATGTCTTGTAAATCAAGTCGGGACCGATTATCGATGTCTCACCTACTTCAAACCATCCTATAGGAGACCTACACCTCCTTCCATACAAGGCTTCATAGGGAGCCATGGAGATGGACGAATGGAAACTATTATTATACGCAAACTCTACCAATGGCAAATGCTTATCCCAACTTCCTTTAAAATCAATAATGCAAGCTCTAAGCATATCCTCAAGAGTTTGAATCGTGCGTTCCGCTTGACCATCTGTTTGAGGATGGAAGGCGGTACTTAATTTTACCTTAGTACCCAAACCTTTTTGAAACGACTTACAAAATCTAGATGTGAATTGTGCACCTCGATCCGAAATAATGGATAACGGAATACCATGACGACACACAATCTCATCTATGAAAATCTTCGCATAATCTTCCGCCGAATACGTAGATTTGACAGGGATAAAGTGAGCGGACTTAGTCAATCTATCAACAATCACCCATATAGAATCAAATGACTTTTGAGTCCGAGGCAACCCTACTACGAAATCCATATTAATGTCTTCCCACTTCCAAGTAGGAATTTGGATCTCCTGTAGTAAGCCACCCGGCTTTTGATGTTCCGCCTTCACTTGTTGACAATTCGGACATTTAGCAACAAATTCCGCTATATCCTTCTTCAAACCTTCCCACCAATATATTTCTCGAAGGTCATGATACATCTTTGTAGAACCGGGATGGATGGAATAGTGGGATCCATGGGCTTCATCAAGGATCCGATCCCTCAATCCATCCACATCAGGAACACACAACCTCCCTTGATACCTCAATACACTGTCTTCTCCTAAGGAGAATGACTCGTTCGTCTTGCCAAGAACCGATTCCTTTAACTCCATCAATAGTTGATCAAGGTGTTGTTTGGACTTCACCTCAACCACCAATGATGACTCGGAGCTATGATGAACCGTGGCACCTCCATTTAGCAAACTCACCAATCGCACTCCCAATCTAGTCAAACGATGAACATCTTTTACTAGATCTTTCTTGTCTTCTTCGATATGAGACACACTACCCATAGTCATACGGCTTAAAGCATCCGCCACCACATTTGCCTTGCCGGGATGATATAGGACACTCATATCATAATCTTTCAACAACTCTAACCACCTTCTTTGTCGAAGATTCAAATCTTTTTGGGTAAACACATATTGAAGGCTCTTATGATCAGTGAAAACATCCACATGAACACCATACAAGTAGTGTCTCCATATTTTTAAAGCAAACACCACGGCCGCTAACTCGAGGTCATGAGTAGGATAATTTCTCTCATGCACCTTAAGTTGCCGCGAAGCATAGGCAATCACCTTCCCATTTTGCATAAGCACACACCCCAAGCCCACGCGGGATGCATCACAATACACAATGAAACCTTTAGATCCTTCCGGTAAAGTTAACACCGGAGCGGAAGTAAGCCTATCCTTCAATAATTGAAAACTCCTCTCGCATGCCTCTGACCACTCAAACTTTTTACCTTTTTGAGTCAATGAAGTCAAAGGAGATGCAATGGATGAAAAGCCTTCTACGAACCTTCGATAATAACCCGCTAGACCCAAGAAACTCCTAATGTCAGTTGGGGTCAAGGGTCTAGGCCAGTTTCTTACCGCATCTGTTTTCCTTGGGTCTACCTCAACTCCCTCACTAGAGATGATGTGCCCAAGAAACTCCACCGACCTCAGCCAAAACTCGCACTTGCTATACTTGGCGAACAATTTATGCTCTCTAAGGGTTTGCAGTACTACCCTTAGATGATTCATGTGATCCCCCTTATTTTTCGAATACACCAAGATATCATCGATAAATACAATAACGAATGAATCAAGGTAACTTCGAAATACCCTATTCATCAAATCCATAAATGCCGCCGGAGCATTTGTGAGACCAAAGGACATAACCACGAACTCATAATGCCCATATCGAGTCCGAAAAGCTGTCTTTGGAATATCTTCATTTCTCACCCTAAGCTGGTGGTACCCTGACCTCAAATCAATCTTTGAGAAGTAACTCGCTCCTTGGAGTTTATCAAATAAATCATCAATCCGAGGAAGAGGATACTTGTTCTTGATGGTAACCTTGTTGAGTTGTCGGTAGTCAATACACATTCTCAAGGACCCATCCTTGTTTTTCACGAACAAGACCGGAGCACCCCATGGAGAAATGCTAGGACTTATAAAGCCCTTGTCTAGCAAATCTTTAAGTTGTGCCTTCAATTCCTTTAACTCGGCCGGAGCCATTCTATAAGGAGGAATAGAGATAGGATTTGTTTCCGGTAGCAAATCGATACCGAAATCGATTTCCCGTTCGGGAGGAATGCCAGGAAGGTCATCAGGAAAGACCTCCGTAAATTCACTCACCACGGGGACTGACTCTATAGGAGGAACTTCGGAATCCACTTCTTGGACTCTCACAATATGGTAGAGACACCCCTTCGAGATCATTTTACACGCCTTTAGGCATGTTATGAAACGACCTCTAGGAAGAGAATTTCCACCCTTCCACTCTATAACGGGTTCATTTGGGAAACAAAACCTCACAATTTTGGTCCTACAATCGATGGAAGCGAAACTAGCATGCAACCAGTCCATACCTAATATGACATCAAAATCAAGCATGTCTAGCTCAACTAGATCAATATTAGAAACTCTATGTGGCATTGAAATAGGACAATTTTGATAGACTCTTTTTGCTACCACTGACTCACCCACCGGAGTAGACACCAAAATAGGTTCATGCAAAACATCGGGTAATGTACTAAACTTCTTAGCTACTAAGGGAGTAACGAAAGACAAAGTAGCACCCGGATCAAGTAATGCATACACATCAATGGCAAAGATTTGTAACATACCAGTCACCACATCGGGAGAGGCCTCTTGGTCATCTCTCGAACGAAGAGCATAAAAACGGTTCTTCTTAGGAGCCTCACTCGCTTGCTTTTGCACATTCCTTTCTCGGTTCCTTATGTTAGGGCAGTCCCTAACTTTGTGATCACTCTTCCCACAACTAAAGCAATTCCCCGTTCCGATCAAACATTCACCATAGTGTTCCTTCCCACACTTAACACAAGTAGGCTTCTCATTAGATGAGTTTCCACCCTTTCCCTTTGCAACTTTTGGTCTAGGGGCTTTAGGATCCCTAGTCTTGGGAAATTTGGATGGAACGTGGTTTGAGAACCTCTTCTTGAATCTAGGCCTGTCTTGAATTCCCAACCTATCTTTAGCAGTTTCCCCCTCATAAGACCTTGTCCTTCTTGAGTCCTTATCCTTATCCTTCATTTTTGCTCTAGCCTCCTCAACCCTTCTTGCATGTACCATGAGACGACCAATATTCATGTTATCATGTAGCATAGCCGATTGACACTCCTCTTGTAAGTCGTCCGATATACCTGTCACATATCGACTCATTTCGTCTCTAGGATCGGAGACCAAAGACGGAGCATATTTGGCCAATTGAGTAAATTTCAGAGAATACTCATGAACACTCATCGTTCCTTTGCGGAGATTGATGAATTCCACCACCTTCGTTTCCCTCATCTCTCTAGGGAAGAACCGATCAATGAAGGCCCTTTTGAATAACTCCCACGTCACTAACCCACTTTCAAGTGGCCTGTTGTCCTTCCATTGCACATACCATATCTGAGCGACATCCTTGAGTTGGTATGAGGCCAACTCGGCATTCTCGCTAGATGACAGCCCCATAGCACACAAAATCTTGTGAACCTCATCAATAAATTCATGAGGGTCTTCATCAACCTTCGACCCATAAAAGACAGGAGGATTCATTCGAGTGAAATCCCTAAGTCTGGAGGCCATAGTCTGTTCATGGACTCTAGGTGCCAAATCCCTATTGGCTTGAGCAGTCATAGCTTGGGCTTGCACTGTTGCGGCTTGAGCTTGAGTAGTCATGGCTTGAGCCATTTGAGAAATAATAGCTCTCATCTGAGCTTCTGTCATCGGGGGAGGATCAGCAGGAACCTGGTCATCAACAGCAACCTCTTCAAGAGGAGGAGCAGGTTCATCACGGGGAGGAATTCCCGCAGCAGCCATCTCTTCCTCAAGTCTTCGAGCCGCATTTCTTCTAGTATTCATCTCCTATAACCAAAACACAAGGTTTAGGCGAAAGCATATAAGACGTACATTCTAGGGCACGATATGGATTTCCAACAATGAGAGTGATTCCTAATCATCAAATAAGTTCCTATTCATAAGTGTGGCGCGCTTCACAATTATGAATACAAACCTAAATAACGTGGTTGAGAGAGAGACGTTAACATCAAGGATATTCAACCTCATGCTCTGATACCAAGTTTGTCACATCCGGGTTTACCCCCAGACGTAACCGGCGTCGTCGTCCTCTCGGAGGACTAAGACAAGCCCCTTAGCTTCGTCATAGCATTCATCGACTAAAAAAAATCAGAAAGAATTAAAAACTTTTTATCTAAAACTACTCGGAGGTTTACATAGACCTCTACATACACATATTTATATATATCAAGTATACATAGACTTGTTCATATACGAAGATTACTTAGTCTTCTACTTTTATTTCATACACTTATATATTTAGAAAATAATAGTCATAAAACCGTCTCATCTCATAAACCATCTATCGATTACAATAAGTCTTGGGCATAGCCCTACATCAAATGAAAGAAGCCGCATATAGGCTGTCTACTACATCGTCTCAAGAGAATAACAGAGTCAACATAGAATCATAGTAACTACACATCATAAAAGAGAGATGTCGGCCACGTCCTCGAGAGAGTGAGGACCTACCACTTGGATGGCAAAATACCCAAGTCTTCCTTCCTAGCAATTTGGATCAAGCTCAACGACCCGAACCTAAAATGTTTGGGAAAAGGGAAAGAAAAGGGATTAGTACTCCACATGTACTAAGTATGGAATCTCATATACAATTACCAATCAAATATATTTAAAAAGGGACATTTATGAAAACATAATAGACTACATATGCAATTAAACCATAGCAAAGCAAAGTATACTAATGATAACCTTCAATAAGTCACAAGTGCAATGATCAAGTAAAATTACCATGTCTCCTACTCAATCAAGTAACCTACCAAGACTACAATTAGCAATTTACTTACCAACATACTCTTCATGTCATGATACATCCTTCTTCAAGCAAAGACAACAACATTATATTCATAAGCATGTTACTCAACATACAAACCATTTACATCATACCATCGCTTTACATGTATAATATTGACCTCTCAAAGTTCCTATCAAGGCAAACTAGTGCAAGGCGTAGGTAGAGTCCCATACCCCTACCTAAGCTATAGCCAACCTCTCAAGTTACTTTGATTAGCCTATATCTTATTCATTCATTTTAGTTTAGGGAACATTTGCCTTAACCGACATAGACCACATAATCGAATGTGGAATCCGGTGTCATGAAACCTTACACCGATGGAAGGTGGTCTACCGGCCAAGGTAGAACCTAACGTGAACATAGCTATCTAGGTGGATCCACTAGCTAGTATCCTATGGTGGCAACATAGTTCAAGAACTAAGAGGTAGATATCCCTATTTATACCATTTGGTAATATGGGCCGCTCCTCATGGGAATCCCTTAAAGTGACACATCCCTCAAACATGGGAGTTATCGTCACATGGGCAACTTCTAGGATGAATCTTTCCTTTTTAGGGACAAGTCATCACCTCCCATTGTCAAGTTCGCTCGGTGCTAAGCTAAGTCCCCATTTAGAGAAATCTTTAATCTTTATTAATCTTCTCAATTTAATTAGATAGGAGAGTCAATCCCTTGTATAATCATCATTATAGCTCAATAAGAATTGTATGAGAATTAGTCCTTTCGTTAATAATCCATATAGGTGAAGTTAACCCTCGTACATCTCATCATAATAGGGCACATCGTACAACTTCCCTATATTACATTACACCTAGCAACCTCACAACCAACCTAAGCATATCAATTCATGCATCATATCAACTTATCACATCAATCAACGCATACTTCCACATAACATTATCACTTGATGACAATTAATCACAATTTGAAGTAAAGGCTAGGATCATCAAGACTTACCAATACTCCTCCCTAGTCCATCAATAAAGGACCTTACCATCAACCCATAGATCAACCAATCTTAGATCATCACATCAATGTAATTCAATAATAAATCACAAGAACTAATCAAGGAGAAGCACTATACTATGAAGCAATACTACATCAAAGTTTAGTAACACGATCTCAAGTGTAACTTCTTAACTTAGATTCAATATTCAAGAACATAGGTGTGAAGAACTTCAATTCATCATAATAGATCCATAATCAATGCAATAACAATCATTAAAGACCATTTAACTAATTATGAGATCAATTCTATCAAACTCAACCTAATCATATCAATTTTACACTTAGGGTTAAGGGTTAGGGTCATCACCCACAATCTAGATCAAACTACATCAATTCACCATAATCAAGTTACAATTTATGATAATCTATTCATTCTAACCCAAAGAATACATAATTAACTCAATTCACATGATCAAATTCGGATTTGGATGAAACCCATAAGAAACTCAACTTTTTGGAAAAAGCTTTGAAGGAACCCTTTGAGGAAAGAATCTCAAAGGTGAATTAGATCCCATACCTTAAGGTTTGATGACGTTTTGATGGTGAATTTCGTGCTAAACCAGCCCCCAATGATCTCCCCAAGTTGATCTCCAATGGAGTCTTACAATAGAGAGAGAAAGTAGAGAGAAGGAAGAGAGTTTTGTTTTTGAGAGAATGATTAGGCTAATGAGGGTTAGGGTATTTATAGTAGGGTCTTAATTCACTTAATTAGTCTTCCCTTAAACCCCTAATTACCCCTAAGACACTTAATTAATTAATTAACTAAAACTAACTTTCTGTAAACTGTCACAGCCCTCCACGACGGTTCCACGACGACGGTCAGTCGTGGCCGTGACGGACTGGCTTCCCTCCGTCCTGCACATCCGTCACGCTGGTCAGAGACTTGTGCAGGCGGAGGCTTTCTCCCCAAGCGCTAAGGCTGGCATGACGGAGGCCTCGACGCCCCGTCGCGCCTGTGACGCCCCGCCATGGGGTCCGTCATGCCCTGCTGCTTCAAGGGTCCTCCTCGAGGGTCCTTGTTTGGTCCTCGGGGAGTCGTACCCTGACTTTTCCAGCATGAAGCCATCCCACACAATATTTTACACCTATGGTTACCACCATTTACCAAATTCCGACTCTTCAACTTGGTTAAATTAAAAGGACACTCTAGCCCTCTTATGAACCAATTTGCCGGACGTTTAAGAGTTTCGGTTCCAACACCACTTCAAAGACTCTAAATATGCCTAATTGGCTAGGAACACTGGTTTAGATCCTAAGGAGCCCATTTAAGTCTTATCACATGACCTCGATATTTCAAAATGTTACACTTTTTCTCTCACCTCAATGGGCCATGGAGGCCTTATTGCATTTTCATGTTGGGCCATAATGGCCCAATAGTAATGTCCTCGAGTCAGCCCACCCAAAATTGGCGTACAGGTCCCGAAGTTTCAAAGATTGAAGAAGTCGAAGAAATTTGTTCAGATGACCCTTTTTTTTTTTTGTAATGGGCATAAGCCCTTGTCGCCCTTTTATTTTATTTTTTGTATTATTGTATTATATTGTTAGAACTTAGGACAGGTACAAAAAATGAAATGGGTCAAAAACCCAAAACAGGTGGGTCCAAAAATCGGTCCAGGCGAACAGAACCCGAATTTGGACCCAAATCTCTTTCCCTTTCTCTCTTTACTTGCTTTAATCATTTTACTTGTCTTACGTGTTAGTTAGTTTTAAGTTAAGGAAAATCCGAATCCCTGAAAAAATGCCTTAATTGTTTTATCAACTAAAAACCAATAAATCTTGCAAATAACTCACTTAGGTAATTAGTTAGTATTTTAAACTCTCTACCATTCCAAGTATTTTTAAGCAAGTTAAAATAATTTTTTAGCCAATCTATGTTAGTTGCTGGAAAACCGTTTTAGACGGATGTTTTAGGTGCCTAACTCCTTCCTAAAACATTAATAGGAATCCCCGAACCCTTTTAAGTTTTCAATTGATTTTATTTCTGTTCTACGATCTTCTTGCAGCTGTTTTTGATGTCTGTTGATCTGATTCTTCGTAATCTTTCGTAACATGAAGGAGAATGAAAATTTTAAAGATAGGGGTTCCGGGCCGGGAGAGGCTGCCTACGTATCTCACAAGGAGAATTCAGGCCCAACGTAAGTTCGCGTTTGGGAATAAAATATTTTCCATTCATTCTTTCCATACGGTTACAAAGGAAATTGAAAGACAACATTGGAATTCTTAAAAGATAACATGATGATGACAGCGTTAGTACATTTCTCTCTTGTTGCAGGCGTCACTCTCTCCTTTCAGACGACCCAGAAATGGAGGCTTGTTTGACGAACTTTCCCCTCAACCGTCGTCCCCTCAGTCAATTTGGGGTGAGCGTTGTCGGGACCATATTGCCCCTTGCTCAAGGATAGAGTTATTTTCCGAGGCATTTTCTGAAGTTTGTACTATCATGTCCATGGTGGAACGGCCTTGTTCTTCTTCCTTAATGCGACATCCTTTCATTTCATAGCGATGATTCTGTCATTTCCACTTTCAGTTTCTTCATGCTAGTGGACACATTTTTGGCCCAACAGACTTGCGGTTTCCGATCATCTCCGCTTCTCTTACCTCTCTTTATTGACATCTGTAATCGATCATGTCCAATTTTTTGGCTTTAGATCTCTTTTTCTTCCTCAATACTTTTCTTTCCTCTTTTCTTTTGACAATCAATTCTTCGTCCAGTGTCGCAGTCGCAGCTTTTTATTAGACTGACGTGGCAACTTCGACCCTAAGCCCTCCTATTCTGACCTCTTGAATCTTTCGTGTGATTTGTTCTATCTTTCTTTGTAATCCTCTTCCAGTGAGCCTCATCTGGATATTCTTACCTTATCCATAGCAGTGATTTGTTTTTTCTGAGACTAGAGCAATGTTTAGGATTTGTTCGTATGAGAGATGTCTTTTGAGTGAGAAACTTAAGACTCGGAAAATTTTTGGTCGGAACAATTTTTGTAACAGTGACTTGTTTGTATTTTTTTGGAAATTTCTGAAAAAGATGGGTTTTCAATATCCTCATTCACAGCAACACAACAATAATGCAGTTAAATAGCACATATATCGGCGTCCTAATCATGCATGTGACCCTTTTGTGCCAAGGTAGGCCTAGCGAATCTGAAGGATGTATTGCATCATTTGAAACATATTGTTGCACCCCGCCAAAATAACTTTAATTAAAATTATAATGCTCGTTACATAACTTCAATCAAAATGGGTACATTTTCGGGAGGGGATATAATGCGAATACAGATAGAAAAAATCCCACGCAGGGAGTTAGAATGTTGATGGCTCTGCTCTCTTCTGGCTTTCTTTACTTCTTCGCGGATAATGCACTTGCTTGTGAACACGTACGGCTCAGCGAACGCAGCTTTGGAAGATGTTGGTACGACTTGTAGAGTGTTCACTTGCTCATCCAGGATCGTATCCAAACGCATCAGACAAGTCCTTGTATTAGCTAATTCTTGTGACGTCCCAGCCAAAACCTCTATAATTTTCTAACTCTGAACTGGTATTCTTGCTCCTTTTGCTGAAATTCTTGCTCTCTTTTCTGAAATTCCTGCTCCCTTTTCTGAAATTCCCGCTCCTTTTGCTAAATTCTTGCTCCCTTCGATCCCATTCTTGCTGAAAAATGATATGCATTGGATTTGAAGCCTTGTCTGTACATCTTCAATTTCTCGACCTGCGCGTGGTGTTGGGTTCACTACACCACAGAGATCATTCTTCAACCATGTCTTGTATTCATCCCATACCCATCTTCATATCTGTTTTCAGCCATATCCCATTTCATGTTGACACGTCCGGCCCACTCTTGGAGATGATCTTGGCGAAAGGTATTTTGTCGTTCTCGCTGTAATCGACAATAAAGAGCTAGCATCCCCTTGGACGGGTAGGATTTGTGTTCTACCAAATTGCCGCATCACCCTAGCTGGGTTGTAAGGCCGTAATCCTCTGATGCCGGGAAGAACTAAAAATGGAAGTTTGGCCCCTCGTGCTGCTATCCTCTCGATTTGAAGTTCGGTAACATCCATTGTATATCTCCTTCTCTCAAATCATAAAATACCCTTGCCCACGCACCTCTGGTGGTATGAATTGGGAATCTGCGGATGCTTAGGTAGAATTCATAATTATCCAGGGGACTCGTCTGGCTTGGCTTGGCCAATTCTTGTGGTCGAGCACCGTCCTTTTGCAAGAGATGTTCAGTCATCCACCATTGAAGTAGAATGTTGCAACCTTGGAAAAACGGAAATCCGTTCTTACACAACTCAAAGATCGATAAATGTCGGCCAAAATGACCGGAGCCAAACTGCAGTATTTCTTTTCTTCTTGTTTCTTGCCTATGCCTCTGAAATGGCGTCCACTACCATCACGACTCGGGTGTCGATATTTTTTCTCTCCATCTTTAGGGAACACCATAGTTCCTAAAAGGCATGCGGAGAATGCAATGACTTGGGTTTGCCTCCAAGTACTGTGATTATGGAATTCATTTGGAAATTGCTCGAAATAGCTATCGTGCCCCCATCTTTCGAAGAATCTCATTAGTGGTATGCTCTGGGCGTCCAACCAGTTAGCTCTTACTAGTAACAAGATGTCTCTCAATTCTCCGGCAGTTGGCCTATCCGGCAGAAGGATATGATGATCGGGACATTTTTTCCTCTTACCACATGTCCCAATAGAGTCTATACAGTCTTTAATTTCCTCTAGTGTTGGTGTTATTTCGACGTCTCCAAATCGAAACACCATCCTTTTGTCATCCCAAAACCGAGTGATAACCTCGATAAATGTGGGGCCAAACCTTGAAGTCCATTATCGAAGGTAAGTGACCTAGGTGAACCGAGATTTCTCTCTTTTGACAATCTTTGAGGTTATCCACACCATACACGGAGAATTTCGGGCGTCTTGGTGACCATGTTGAAATGGAGAAACTGACTCGACATCTACAAAAACATACAACTAGTTAATTGCCACCCCCACGATACAACAGACATTCAAACACGCAATACATCCTTCAGAACACACAAATATGATCGTCCTATCGAGCCGTGGGCTCTTTGGACTCAAGGTGGTCTTTCTAATGGGCCCGACACTCCTTGGGTTTTGGGTCATCTTAGGCCAATGCGCTATTTTCGGGATTGGGTTTCCTCTATCTTAGTTTAACTAAGAGTGGGTTGTATTTAGAGTGGAAAAGGCAACCCAAGCGGACTACTTGGGCTGGGACAGTTAACGATCGTTGACTATCAAGTAGCCAACTACGCTCGTCAGGGTGTCCGAGAAAATTTTGGTTAACGAACGACTGCAAACCCGCATAATCGTCCTTTAGTGGAAATGTAACAATCGTCGTTTGACGGAATTATGATATGCCATGAATGCAACAGTTCAATAAAGAAATAAATAAACAGTTAACTCACATAGCCAAAATACGTTAGTCTTAAGGTTAGAATCCTCCTAAATCCCAAGCAGAGTCGCCATTTCTGTTTTATCGAAAAAGGGCATTTTTTATAAATTTCAAGATTTTCGACTTTTTTAAAGTCGCCACTTAATTTTTTAGAAAATAATAGAAAACTATTGTTCTCAAAAGACTTTAAAA
>JAJJBR010000364.1:0-21471 GCA_022817965.1 Solanum lycopersicoides
AGTGTAAAGTTGTAGTCTTTGTAGTTGGTACTCTAGTGGGTGTGGTGAAAATTGAGGTTCTTGGTGTTTGGGAACTTCAGATCTGATGGGAAGAACAAGTGTTGCTGATGATTTCATGGTCTTTTCTTTTACTGACGTTGACTTCAAGGAGTGAAGAGAAAAGTATAAACTAGTCCTTTTTTTTTTTTTGAAGCTTTGAGGGACAAATTCTTTAAAAGGGTACTGATATAATCATTCAATAATAGTAAAAATGATGGCTTTTGGAAGTCCTAGTAGTAATGCTCATAGTACAAGCTCTACTTGCCACTCTTTACTTAGAGAACTGCAGGTCTCTTTTCTTTCTCCTCTTACTCTCTGTTTTACTACTTTTTACTGTACATGGTTTCTTGAAATCCATTTGATTAAATGTTCTGTCTGTGGGGAATTTACTTACTTATATATAGTTCTTGAATTTTTTGTTTTTTCTTGGTGTTTATGAGAAAGGGTGTTTTTGTTTTTCTTGGTTTTGTTCTCTTCATTTTTTTGTTTTTTAGGAAAAAGATGGAGACTTTTACTTGATTTGAGGTGGGGTTTTGGTTAGTATGGTGAATAATGCTTCTTAAAGCATAGAAACTATTTATTGTGCTGTTTATTTATGGCTTGGTAGTTATAATGTCTGTTCAATTAAGTTGAAGTAGTTGTTTCTGCTGTTGGGTTTTTAAGTTAGTTGAAGTCTAATTAATGTTTTTTTGTGATATAACTGTTTGTTTTTGGATTATGAAATCCAAGTTTGCTTGTATGATTTATTCTGGGATTTCCTTTGTTTTTGTCTTTCTCATGGCTTCAATTAATGCTTGATTCAAGTTTGATCTTGTAGTTGGAATTTTACAACCATTAGTGGAAAATGATAACATTTTGTGTTCAAGATTTTCTGTAGTTCCTGTATAGAATTTCTGGGTGAATATGATGGGAGTCCCTATTGGGATTTCTGGCTTCTGGGTGATTAAGTTGGCACCTGGGAGGGAATAGTAGTAGTTAGTTTTTGCTGTTTCTCATGTATGTGAGAGACTGCAGTATTGGTCCCTGATTTTTGGAATGTGTATTGACTCTGGTTGGTGGTGATGTCCAGCAAATATGGACTGATATTGGAGAGAGTGAAGTTGATAAAGACCGTATGCTGTTGGAGCTGGAAAGAGAGTGTATGGAAGTCTATCGAAGAAAAGTTGAAGAAGCCGCCAACGCAAAATCACGTCTTCATCAGTCTGTTGCAGCTAAAGAAGCTGAGCTTGCAACCTTAATGGCTGCTCTTGGTGAACACAACATTAATTCACCGGTAAGGAACACTTCCCTACATGCGGAAACTTTTATCATAGTTAAAAGCTCTCTACTCCCCCTTGTTTATATTTTTCCTTTCATATGGTTACTAGAATTGCTTCCCCTTTTTGGTGAAATGGCACTTCCTTGATCAGATAGACCAAAAAACTATGAACTGATTGCTTTCCTGTAGCCTTAGCAACGCCTCAACTCGCGCAAAGTGGGATTTTGATGTTATTGTTACTTTTCCTTAGCTGTAAGCCTTAGCATTGGCTTACAGCTTAGAGGTTCTTCTAGGCTGTACGGTTGTATCATATCTTAAGCAACTAGCGTGATTCCTGTTATCTTCCAAATAACATGAATCTCACAAATGGAAGACAGAACTGTCAAGTTCTCTTGGAATAGAAATATATGGATGATCCATCTCATGAATTCTATATTTCATGTACTCATGATTTATTAGTGTAGCAAGGTGAACTTTAAAGTTAGTTTATATTTAAAGAATTGAAAGTTCCATATTCTGCTAAAGATATGGAGAAGGAGTATAGTGATCTAGTTGTTTCATTTTTCTTGGATTTGGGGGAGCGTGTGGAGTAGCTAATTTAAGAGGTACTCTCGTTGTTTGGACGAATGATTGCTCATATTGTCTAACCCTGTAAAGTCTCCAATTGCACCATTGAGTATCTTCAACATCTAATCTTTTTAGTTGTTTCTGCCTAGAAGATTCACCCCTGCGATGTTTGCTCATCTTCTCATCAAATTAAGTTTCGAGCACAGTTTACTGCTTTGTTTCGTATTTGGAAAGAAAGCATATGCACTAATCAGCTCTTGAATTTTTGGTGTAATGTGAAGTATGTCTATGATGTATATGTAATTGTGAGTTCATAGACTCCCTGAAGATTCAAGGGAATCAGTATTGTTTTTGCAGCACGTATATTGAGCGCTTGGTGCAACTCATTAACTATAAATAAAGGAGTAACAATTTTGGCCTATTACAGAAAAAGAGAAGGGGTTAGTTTTGGTTTGATTCCAAAGTGAAGACAAGGCTTTGTTTTTCTTCGTTTTCTAAAACCAGAACTGTTCTGGAACCAAACAACTTCAGTTTTGGTTTTTGAAAAACTTTCTGGAATCTTTTTGAACAACCGATCCATATTTTCGCTTGTTAATTTTGCTTTTGTGGTTATAACAGATACAGTCAGAGAAGATGTCAGCTTCATTGAAGGAGCAGCTTGGGTTAATCATGCCTCTTGTTGATGATTTAAAAGCAAAGAAAGACGAGAGAGTTAAGCAGTTCGCAGATATAAAGACGCAAATTGAGAAAATAACTAGTGAGATTTCAGGCTCTTGTAATATTGTCAATTCTCTTAGCACCTTAAACTTAGAAGAACATGACTTGTCGACAAGAAAGCTCTCTGAATGCCAATCCCATCT
Source organism: Solanum lycopersicoides (assembly GCA_022817965.1). Classification (NCBI taxonomy): domain Eukaryota; kingdom Viridiplantae; phylum Streptophyta; class Magnoliopsida; order Solanales; family Solanaceae; genus Solanum; species Solanum lycopersicoides. Next base: position 2,725 of record JAJJBR010000364.1, read on the forward strand.
ACGTGCTCTTCAAAAGGAGAAGGTATGTGTGGACAAAGTTGTATTTCAATTGTATCTTGTTTCTTAGTTACTTTTCTCCTCTTTTCAATTTTTATGCTTTTCCTAATTTGTCAGTCCCCAAAAGAATGACATTTTTCTCTATTTAGTGATAATTTAACTTTGAACTTCTCATTTTCCCTTAATGAGATGATTTATTTATGGCCACCCAAATATGTATGACTTGTTTTAGACCACGAGTTCCAAAGATCTTCCTTTCATTCTTTAAACTATTGTCCCAGTTCAACACCATCACAGAAATTGAGATGGAGGGAGTAATATTTTTAAATAATGCAATAACGATTTTCTTTACTGCTGAAGCATCTTTGAAACATTGTGAGAGACAGGTTTCTTTAAGTTACCTTCTTTGCTAGTGTTCACTGATTTCCCTGGTGGTTATGTATAGATGTTTGTGTATCATTATTCTTGTGATATATACAATTCTGTAAGTTGCCTTGTCAACTTGGTCCATGGATTTAGCTTAGTTCCCATTTCTCTTCTATCTCATTAGTCCACTTCTATAGGATCCAGTTCATCTACAGCACTCTTAAAAACTATACAGTATATAACTGGAGATCCTTTTTTGCGTTTATGTGCTTCAGCATGGCATTCTTAGTCATCATGAATGGTGCATTTTTGGTTTATCATAAGACGCCTGTCTTTCTTTTAGAAAATTGAATAATGATGATTGCTTCTGCATGCAGTCTGTGCGTGTCCAAAGAGTTCTGGACAGTGTGAATGAGGTTCACACATTGTGCGGTGTACTTGGGCTGGATTTTGGTGAAACTGTAAGCAATGTGCATCCAAGCTTGCACGAGACAAGCTTGGGACAGTACACAAACATCAGTGACAGCACATTGGAAGGTCTAGACCAGGCTATCCTTAAGCTAAAAACAGAAAGAAAAGTTCGATATCAGAAGGTATTATTTTCCTAGATATGGTACTGTCTTTTCTTTATTCGCTATCTAATATCATCAATAATGCAGCTAAAGGACGTGGCGGGATCTCTGTTTGAGCTTTGGAAGTTGATGGATACAACGAGAGAAGAAAGGCGTAAGTTATCAAGGATCATTTCCTTTCTTGACATTTCTGAATCTAAGGTTGTGGAACCAGGTGCACTTACATTGGAGGTTATTCAACAGGTGTGCAAACACTTTCTACCTCTTAATTTTTCCCTAATTCTTGGTCTATTCTTTTTTCCCCTTTATTTCATTTCCGCACACAGTTTTGTGGGCTTAGTTTTTCAAATTGTAATCATTAATAGTTCCTATATATATATATATTTGCAGAAAGATTTGATGTTGTTTTTGACATGGCTAGGTATCAGCAGAAGTTGGGAGGCTTAACAAGTTGAAAGCAAGCAGAATGAAAGAGTTGGTAATGAAAAGGAGGGCAGAACTGGAGGATTTGTGCTGTAAAACCCATATACAACCTGATTCAAGTACTGCTGCTGATAAATCCAGTGCAATGATCGACTCTGGTAAGACTTCTGACTTGGATTCATTAAATGCTTTGTTCATCTGAACTTCAATGCAGAGAAATGAGCTCAATCTCCATTTGAAGGTCTTGTGGACCCTTGTGAACTCCTGGCAAATATTGAAGCACAAATAAACAAAGTTAAGGATGAAGCTTTAAGCCGAAAAGAAATTATGGATAAGATAGAGCGGTGGCTTTCATCATGTGATGAAGAAAACTGGCTTGAAGATTATAACCTGGTAAGTAAATACTACTTCCATTTAATTTCCTGTAGCCAATCTCTGTTTCCTACTAACACACACTTCTAGTAACTTTAGTTTCTCTTGTTGACAAAAACTTTACATCAGCTATAGTTTGATTAGTTTTATATTGTCAGGATCATACACGTTACAGCGGTGGAAGAGGTGCTCATATAAATCTAAAGCGAGCAGAACGAGCAAGAATTACAGTGACTAAGATTCCAGGTATTCTACTCTAGCTTTTTCGGTGGTGTCATTTAAGCTTGAATCATTGACACAAAGTGTACTCAATAGCTTTTATGCTCAGGTATGGTTGACAGTTTGATTAGCCGCACACTAGCTTGGGAAAATGAGAATAACAAGTTGTTTCTGTACGATGGGGTGAGTTCTTTTGCAGCTAAGAAACTTGTATATTTTTTCTTTTGTTTCTGCTGTTGGTCAAGTGGATTTGGCTGTACTTGTAGGTGAGATTGGTGTCAATATTGGAGGATTACAAAGTGAGTCGACATCAGAAAGAAGAGGATAAGAAACGTGCTCGGGTACTGTCATTACCCTCATTTACTAATAAATGCTGAATTGTTATATGAGACATATGTATCTAACGGAATGCACGATATCTAAGTATTAACTGGAATTCTTATGTTGTATAATAACAAAATAACTACTTGATCTGTGCTTGTACTAAATGGGCGCTTCAATTGATTTTAATAGATGAGGGAATGATATTAAGTAGGGAGCATCTTAGCCCATTTGATTTACAAGTAATGATTTGAAAATATATGTTATTATCTTTTCTTTTACACAGGATCAGAAGAAACTCCAAGATATGCTGCTGGCAGAGAAGGAATCTATATATGGTTCTAGACCTAGCCCGAGAAGAAGCAACAGCTTTAGGAAGACGAATGGATTCCATACAAATGGAAATGGGTCAGTCACCCCCTCGCCACGCCGAAACTCAGTTGGTTGTGCAACTCCAGAGCTTCAAACACCCCGTTCTTACTCTGGGCGGCAGAATACCTATTTCAAGGAAATGAGAAGACTATCTACTGTCCCTCTCAACTTTGTGGCTATGGCAAAGGAAGATACCATGTCATTTTCTTCAATTGGCGGTTCTGAGCCCGAATCTCCACCTCAAGCCTGAATTCACAGTTGGTAAGCTTGTACCTTTCTTGCTGCATTTCTTTTTACCCCGGAAATTTTATCATGTAAAATTCTGCTATCACACTTTGGGAGGACTTCAAGATCATCTTTTGAGATTTTTGTAGATAAAAAGCACTTGTGTAGGTTCTTTTGCTCTATCTATAATTTCCCCACGAGTTCCTTGTTGTAGACGACCTGGTTTTAAGTGTAGAAGGCCGTAGAAAAGGCTCCATTATCTACTTAGTTTTGAACTGTATGCCATTGGCCCTCGAGATGTTTTTTTTCCGTTCCCCTTTTTAATTATGCCATAATATCTCTACGTCAAGTGTGAACTACATACAAGCTCAAGAAGCTTATTGTTTCGTGTTACACTTGGCTGTCTTATTTCAACCTATATAGGTTGCATCTCACCATGTTTATGTCTTTGCAGGGAGATGATCACACAATCCAAGGCCACATATAACCTCATAATTTGTGAATAGTGAAGGGGAGTGTACACTACTGTAATGCTGTTAGGCTGTTCTAGGCACTTGGTGACTTTTTTGTTAGTGACTTTTGCTGGTTACTATAGATATTGTTTGTGGATATAATAGTGACATTAAAGTTCTCTGTTTAAATAGATGTTTACTGATCAACCTGTACCTTGAGCTTTTTTTTTTTTTTGTTGGTGATTTGCATGTACATATAGTGGAATGCTATTGCTATGAATTGATTAGGAATTCATAGGACCTCTAATATTTCTAGCTCCCAATAAAGTTTGTAACATTCAAATGCTCAACTATCATTTCTACTCATGTTTGTTTGGGTGAAATTGTATTCTCTCAAGTGTTAGGATCATATTTTTCCCACTCTAAAAAGGGACCATCTTGATTATCGTATTATTTTGATGTTTATGAATGTTATGTAATTTTATAACAATAATATCAATAACATATTTAGTGTGATTTTATGAAAAAAGTTAACAGATATACAGTACCTTTATCTGTCGCAAAGAATAAAGATTCAAAATTGCGTTTGCGGGGACTCTTTAGGTGGAAAAAACTAGTTGTTGCAACAACGAATTCAAACAGACCTCATCGCTACCTTTGCCTTAAAGGTAAAGATTTTAAAATTGCATTTGTGGAAAATTCAAAAAGGGACTGACTCCTTAAGTGAGAAGAACTAGCTGTTGTTATATCAAACTTTACCTCTACCTTGCCTCCAGGGGCGGATCCACATTGGATCCAGGGTATTCACCCGAATACCCTTGGCAAAAAAATACAGGATATATATAAGGTAAATTTTTTGTATTTTTGTAGATGTATATATTTTGAACACCCTCAATAACAATTAAAAATAGATGGCTCAATGGTAAGACCCTTGAATATTAAGTTGTTTGCCCCAAGTTTGAATCCCATCAACAACATTTTTATTTTTCGAACCTCCTTAACGAAAATCCTGGGTCCGCCACTGCTTGCCTCAAAGACAAATTTTGAATCACATTTGCAGTTTAAAAGTTCTAAAGACGTCTCGACTCGACTCTCCTGGTGGGAAGAACTAGTTGTTGCAACAACAAATTCGTATAAACCGTACCTCTACCTTGCCTGAAATAACGACTTGACTCTTCTGGTGGGAAGAACTAGTTGTTGCAACAACAAATCTGTATAAACCTTACCTCTACCTTGCCTCAAATAACAACTTGACTCTTCTGGTGGAAGGAACTAGTTGTTGCAACAACAAATCTGTATGAACCTTACCTCTACCTTACCTCAAATGTAAATATTTGAAATCATATTTGTAGTCTGAAAGTCAATAAAAGGGCTCGATTCCTCGAGTGGGAAGAACTAGTTGTAACAATTGGAATCCCCCATCCAATTCGTATAGAAATGAGTTAGACGATTTTTGATAAACTCTTAATCTAAGAAAAAATAATCCAAATCAAACATGATAAAATACAAGAAGCAACGATCAATGATATATAAACTACATCGAAATAATATAACAATCGAGATATAAGTAACCAAATAGTGCAATTTGTGTAATTTTGGCTTATAAATGGGATAAAATAAAATCTCAAGGTCCGGGTACCCAACCATGGTGACCCGGCGTCGGATATTCAATAAATACCTGATCGCCGGCGTCATTGCCGGCGCCGGAGTTACTTTCCAAACCCTAACTCATAACTCCTTCCTTTCTTCCAATGATTCCCCTTTCATCAATGGCGTCCTTCGGTCCTCCCGAGCTCTCTTCACCATAACTTCCACTGTCATAGACTACAAGTTCTCACTGTACGGACTCAATCCTCACTCCGATGACTATCGCCTTACTCTCTCCGAACTACATCTAAGATCAGCAAAGAGAATTCTAACGATGTGTGAAGCAAATAAAGGTATTTACATCAAAGCAGGTCAGTTTGTTGCTGCCATTAGGCAAGTACCAAAAGAATACTCAACAACACTTTCTTCATTACAGGATCATGCTATTCCTTTTCAGTTTGAATCGATTAAACAAGTGTTAGTTAGTAATTTAGGTTTAAATTGTTTATCGGAGTTTTTTTTGTCCTTCGATGAGGTTCCGGTTGCTGCTGCATCTATTGCTCAAGTACACCATGCTGTTTTAGTAAAAGACCGTCAGGAAGTGGCGGTGAAGGTGCAGTATCCTGGATTGGAGTATCAAATGAAATTTGACCTTGTAACTATGTCTTTGTTATCGAAATTGGTTGGATGGATCTTCCCTGGATATAGGTTTCAATGGCTTGTAACTGAATTTGAAAAATCTATTGCTTCTGAGCTTGATTTTATTGCAGAGGCTAAAAATTTGGAGAGGATTAGGGAAAATTTTAAGGATAATTCTATGGTTAGGGTTCCGAATGTGTTTTGGGATTTTACGACAAGGCAGGTTATGACAATGGAGTTTTGCAGAGGTCGTAAAGTCGATGACTTGGAGTTTCTGAAGGAAAGAGGAATCAATGAAGTCAAGGTTGCGAAAACTTTGGCAGAAGTATTTGCAGAAATGATTTTTGTTCATGGTTTTCTTCATGGGGATTTACATCCTGGTAATATATTGGTTTCTCCTGAAGGGAAGAATGGATTTTCGTTAGTGTTGTTGGATTTCGGGATTTGTAAACAGTTGAATGAGGATTTCAAATTGAAGTATTGCGAGCTTTGGGAGGCTTTGGTAGTTAAGGACTCAGCCAAAATCCAGGAGATAGGAGAATATTTTGGTGTTGGAAAGTACTCAAGATACTTCCCTGTCATATTTACAGGAAGAACTATTGACAGTAAGTCCGCACTCGGGGAAGGAATGTCTGTTGAAGAAAGGAAGAACCTTAAGCAGGAATTAAAGTCTCTTAAAATGGAGGATATATCTTCCTTCATGGAATCTCTGCCTACCGATTTTCTCACAGTATTGCGGACCGATGGGCTCCTAAGATCTCTGACGAGCAAGTTGGGTGCTCCCTTGAGAGTCAGGTTACTAGCATATGCTGAGTATGCACTTTATGGACTTTCGTTGAAGGCTGACTCTAAATCTGATTCTGCCATAGAAGTCGTGCTCTTTAGATTCAAGATTGGCCTCCGATACATCCAACTAAGACTCCTGTTTGGGATATTGGGGCTTGTTTCATGGCTAGAAAACATCAAACACACGTCAACTAGGAGGTTTAAAGATTTTCTTGCCTCAGCTGGTTTTGTGGTAAGGAACTTGTACCGTCCTTTATTGACCGCATAATTAAGTCTGTCCAGTTGTAATAGTGAAGAAATTGTCTCATTTACATTCACTCATCTCTTAAGAAGCTTTCCTAGACAAATGTCTCTAGGTGGTACACTATAACTCTAGAGAGGAAAGTCTGTTTCTACGAACTCCATCCGATCATCTTTTAAGTGTTGTGTCATGTCTCATGTGTAGTCTAAAACTTGACGAAAACCTGTAAAATCAAATGCAATTTTATAGTAATTTTTTCTCCTCCAAAAACTATTGGATCTTTTCTCTCATTGGCATCATATCCTATTATCTGCCAGCACAAGTAGGGATTGCCCTACATAAAAAAATTTGATTTCTCTTCGAGCATATGTCAATGTTGTATCTTCTTGTTAGCACAAGTATATAGACATGATTTTTACCAATTACAGCTAGTACTTTTCAACAATATTTTGCCAATCTTTCACATTAGGAACTTGTGACCTGTTGTCTTATCTGCATTCAGTAGAACACAACTAGATTTCCGACTCTCACCACCATATGCTGTTTGTAGAATATAAATTTGCTGTGGTCGAGAATATATATTGGTCATTAAGCTCACAATGGGGGTTGGGCTTGATGACAATACCCAAGAATTATACAGAGGGAAAATAGGTAGAACAGTGCTATTAAGCACTATTTGATAGCTTATTATCAAAGTTATGAGGTTGTTGCTTTAACATATACTGCTAGAGGCTGCTGTAATGTAAACAGTTTTCACGAAAACTGGTGATAAATAAGGCCATGGAAAAGCAATCTGGAAGTGCTTTGTCACAATTAGTTATCGCAGAAAGAGCAAGAACTACAGTGACTAAATTCCAGGTATTCTTCTCTAGCTTCTTCAATGATGTCATTTAATCCTGGATCATCGGTAGAAATGGAATTCAATGGCTTTTTACGGTCAGTTATCATGGCGGTTTGATCAACAAGGCTCTAGCTTGGGAAGATGAGAAACAGAAGTGTTTCTGTACGATGGGGGTGCGTTTTTTTGCAGCTGTGCTGCCATAGGAATGAGATGAAACATAGTTACCATCTTCTGGCTCACAATGAGTGATGAAAAACAACACATGAAAACCAAGAAAGTGTGGACGCGATCATCCCAACTGTGTTTGTCCTTGTGAAGCATGTCCAGATGACTGTCAAAACTCATTGAAGGTTGATGTACCTCCTATTTTTATCGTATTATAATTGGAAGAGAGGACCGTTCTTCTTAACGATTTGTAGCTATTTCAATGGAATTATGATGGTCTCTTCTTTCTCAACATGTATAGTAGTTCTAATAACAATGATATAATTGAAGACATCTAACTTCTGATTTGTACTTTATGACTATGATTGATGATTTCAAATGGTTAAAAATGAAGTCTATCCTATGATATGCGCGATTGAAAGAATCCAACTCTATTCGAGAAGCTCCCCCTTTCTCTGTGGACTGTCCTACAGCTTCTCCCAATTCTTCTGCTCTTTTTCTGATCACATTGCCTTCTTCTGATGCCATCAACTTCCTCACGACGTCCTCAATAGTGGATGCATTCACCAGCTCCTCGCGTTTCTCCCACTCCCTCACAATCAGGCCTATTTTTAACACGTCCGTCACCAAGAAACCAGTCATTGGTTGATCAGAGTGCATAGGCCAAGCAGCTATAGGCACCCCCATAGTAATACTCTCTAAACAGGAATTCCATCCACAATGACTCATGAACCCGCCTGTAGACGAATGAGCCAATATTTCTGGTTGTGGTGCCCATTCTCTTACCACTAAGCCTACATCTTTTAATCTCTCCTCGAACCCTTCTGGCAGCTCAAGTCTTCTATCTTTCCCAGTAAAGATATCTCCTCTATCGGCGTCTCTCAACACCCATATAAACCTCTGTTTGCTCTGCTCTAATCCCATCGCGAGCTCCTTGATTTCTCTATCAGACAATGAAGTTGTTGTTCCAAAAGATACATAAAGAACTGATCTTGGAGGTTGTTTGTTAAGCCAATCCAAACATATATCCTCCCTATTCGAGATACGAGCTAGTTTAGTAGGCAAAAGTGGTCCAATCGCCCAATTTTTCTTGTTCTGATCACTTACTACTTGTGCCCACAAATCAAGAAACTTGCCTTCAACTACTGTGCTTGTATTCTGTATATCACCTGATCTAATATCCATATACCGACGCTGAGTAGCTGAAAAATCCCTGGATTCATCTGTAGCAATTCCTTTAATGGAGGGTACCTTTTTAAGCAATTCTTCTTCATGTTGTATAGACATCCCACATAATAAGCTTCGCAAACAGAACGAAGTGAAAACTGAAATGCAGTTAAATACATAGGATTCAACATTGGGCCAAGAAGAAACATCTTGAACATTATAGGACATTAAAGGATCATGAACAACAATGACTCGTCTTGCTTTTGATGAAATATCGCGTAAGAAAGAAGCAATGTGCTCGCGAAGAAGCATGGAAGCATCCCATGATGGTTGAAGATGTGATGGGAATTTGGTCAAGGCTAATGGAAGTGGATTTTGGCTATGTCTGAAGGATTGAAGGCGTTGGCTGGAATCCTAGCTTGACGATTATGTGTGGCTGAACCAACATAGTAGACAGGAAGACCATAGGAGGAGATTAAACATGAAAGTTGGAGAAGTTGGTTAAGATGACCTTGAGCTGGAAATGGAACCATAACTATAGGTACTTCATGGTTTGGTAAATTCTCACAGCTATACATGGACGACGACAAACCGGAGTTTTGTACTTCTGTTGGATCCTCTTCAGGTTGAGTTTCTGTCATGGTAGAAGCAAGGCAACAAATTTTAAGTCTATGAGAATTGTTTAAAGAGAGAAGCATTGAAAACACGCTTAAAACTCAGCGTGAATCATTAGTTTTATTCTCGAGCTATTGACAGCCTTAAAAACACACCCTTTTACTTGACTAACTGAACTTAAATACACCCCTGATCTTGCGACATGAGTGAAATACACCACTAAATCCTCACCAAGTCAACACTTCTCTCGATTTTTTATTAAGAACCTTTTGCTCTTACAAGAGTTTGAGACCACTTGCTATGTCATGTGGTAGAACGGGATGTATCTTAGTTTAGTTAGTCAAATAGAGGTTTTTTTTAAGACTGTCAATAGTTAAAAAAAAGACTAATAATTTGCGCCAAGTTAAAAAATATTTTTAATATAGAAATCAATCATGGCTATGTAGTTTTCACCTTATTACAAGACAAAAGCATATTATATGACAAAAAATTTGGATGTGAGTAAAGAAAAGTATGTGGTGCAGATTGCAGAAGTACTATTTTGACCACTCATCATAGTTTTGGAAGCTAGTAATAATTGATCTTCTAGATTTTTTTTTCATTTTTGGTTCCTCTTTTCAAGTATTTTGTTTACTTTATATTTTTGTCTGTTTTTAAAAATGATCTTGTAATGCTCCAGGACTACATAATATCAGAAAACACTCAGTTCTGTCTAAAGGAGTACATTTTTTTTTGGCACAATTTGTTTCGATTCGATGTTTGATATTCATTTTGGAGTTTGACTAATCGTAATTGTGGACAAAAAGTCTCACTTCGAAAGGTATAACACTTCATGAAAAGGTAATTTCAGATTAAAGTTCGAACTTGATACCTCTGGTTAAGGATAGTATTTAAGTTAGAGAGTGCAATCCTCCAGAGTTTTGAGAATATTTGAAGACACAACAAGTTTTTACTATTTGTTGGGAAAATCATTTGTGATGAACTTTTCAATTCTTTCACTCTCAGATGTTCACTCAACTAAGAAAGTACTATTAATTATCGCATAAGTCTTTATCGAGAGACCAACAAAATCACAGGAAAATAGCTAAAGCACCACATTATACAAACAGAAGGACTATCTCTCTTGCCAAGATGTAAACAGCTTCCTGGACATGACATTCATCACAAGGGCAAACACAATCACAATGATCACATAAACAACCAACAATTTTGTTTGTTTTTTCTGAAGCAATATTCATTAGTTGTTGAGAGCCAGAAGATGAAGTCTATCTTGTGATATGCGCGATGAAAGAATCCAACTCCATTCGAGAAGCTCCCCCTTTCTCTGTGGACTGCCTTACAGCTTCTCCCAATTCCTCTGCTCTTTTTCTAATCACATTGCCTTCTTCTGATGCCATCAACTTCCTCACGACGTCCTCAATAGTGGATGCATTCACCAGCTCCTCGCGTTTCTCCCACTCCCTCATAATCAGGCCTATCTTTAACACGTCCGTCACCAAGAAACCAGTCATTGGTTGATCAGAGTGCATAGGCCAAGCAGCTATAGGCACTCCCATAGTAATACTCTCTATACAAGAATTCCATCCACAATGACTCATGAACCCGCCTGTAGACGAATGAGCCAAGATTTCTGGTTGTGGTGCCCATTCTCTTACCACTAAGCCGACCCCTTTTACTCTTTCCTCAAACCCTTGAGGCAACTCAACTCTCCTAGCTTCCTCAGTAAAGATATCTCCTCTATCCGCATCCCTCAACACCCATATAAACCTCTGTTTGGTCTGCTCTAATCCCATCGCGAGCTCCTTGATTTCCCTATCAGAAAATGAAGTTGTTGTTCCAAAAGATACATAAAGTACTGATCTTGGAGGTTGTTTGTTAAGCCAATCCAAACATACATTCTCCCTATTTGATATATGATCGAATTTAGTAGGCAGAATAGGTCCAATTGCCCAATTTTTCTTGTTCTGATCACTTGCTACTTGTGCCAACAAATCAAGAAACTTACCTTCAATCACTTTGCTTGTATTATGTATATCACCTGATCTAATATCTACATATGGACTCTGAGAAGCTCCGCGATCTCTGATTTTATCCGTCATAATTCCATCAAGGGAAGGTAACTTTTTAAGCAATTCCTCTTCAAGTTGAACAGACATTCCAACAGACAAACATATAATACAGTAGAAAGTGAACACAGAAATGCAATTAAATATATAGGATTCCGCGTTGTGCAAGGATGAAACATCCTGAACGTTATAGGACATTAAAGAATCATGAACAACAACGACTCGTCTTGATTTTGAGGAAATATCACATAAGAAGGAAGCAATAGGCTCGCGGAGAAGCATACAAGCATCCCATGATGGCTCAAGATGTGATGGGAATTTGCTCAATGCATTAGGATCAGGTGCAGGAGAGGTAAAATCAGGTGTTGGGATATCATGGAAATGAATTTTGGCTATGTCTGAAGGATTTAACGCGTTGGCTCGAACACGAGCTTGAAGATTATGTGTAGCTGAGCCAATATAATAGACTGGAAGATCATAGGATGAGGTGATTAAACAAGCTAGTTGAAGAAGTTGATTAAGATGGCCTTGTCCTGGAAATGGAACCATAACTATAGCTACTTCATCTTGTTTTAAGTCGGAATTTCGTACTTCTATATGATCCTCCATGTCTCCTGATTGAGCTCGTGTTACGAATGATTTATAAAAATCGAAATTTCGTACTTCTTTCGGATCCTGAAGTCTAAGAGATTTGAACTTGGTAAATTTTTTGAAGTTGCTCTTGAAATGATTAATAATATTATATTTATGAAATATAAAATAAAAACATTGACGTACACAATTTGTGTTGTGAAAGCAAAAAGGACAGGCTAACAAATCCAAATCATTGAAAATATTACTTTTCTTTTAGTATGTTAAAAAAAAAATGATTTAGTTCTTTTTTGATAATAACTTTCTACGTGGTATATTTAAGATTACATGATTAAAGGATAATTTTGTAATTTGACACAAATTTAATTTAGAATCACATGATCAAAAGTCTTCTTTATTTTCTTAAACTCCGTGCCAAGTCAAACTAGGTCATTCTTTATGAAACGGAGAAAGTAATAGTTTTTTTAATGTCTAAATCCATCTTTTTTTTATCTATCATTGCCAGCCACTCATCCCTCAATTATTGGTGGATTTAAATCTTATCATCAATTTTGATTTTCAATGAAAAAAATAATGTTTTGTGTCATGCTGTTATAAAGTCAAGTCATTTTGTCCAAGTTATTATATACTAAAATATATAGTCGGACTTTTCTATGATACTATATTTTCTTATGCGATCGATTTTTCAATGTTATATTACGGTACACGTTATATAAAATTATATCACTATAACAATCTTATTAATACATTGATTGATTTTGTCTTTTACTACAATGATGTTATTGGTTGAATTTTATATTGAAAGCACTTATTTCATAAATCCAAAGATGGAAATAAAATATCTAAAATATTTTGTATATAAAAATAAAATATAGTACAGTACTAGCTAGTTATGAAATTATTAACAATATATTTCACATCTGGTAATCTTAATGATTGTATCAACAATAAACAACAAGAAATTTAGTGTAATTCTTCGAGACCCTCGACGATAATCTCCTCATTTATTCGGACTTGGAATTGACAATGTGAACGAACTCATATAGGTACATGGAGTTAGATTCCATGTTAAACATGTCAAATTCCGTTAATATAATTTTGAGAAAAATACTAAAGTATCCATCTCAATCAGCTACTACAATTTGCCTGTCTAATTTCTTCTTATGGTCTCACTGTTTACTAAGTTGGCTTAGCCAACTACAACCATCACGCTAGGGTTCGAGTCAACGCCTTAAATCCTTCGGACACAGTCAAGATCCCCTTGATTTGTGGCGCTGACACGTGACGCTTTGTAACTCACCTATTATATATATATATATATATATAGACATGGAGGATCAGATAGAAGTACGAAATTTCAATTTAAAACAAGATGAAGTAGCTATAGTTATGGTTCCATTTCCAGCTCAAGGCCATCTTAACCAACTTCTTCAACTGTCATGTTTAATTTCCTCCTATGGTCTTCCTGTCTACTATGTTGGCTCAGCTACACATAATCGTCAAGCTAAGATTCGAGCCAACGCGTTAAATCCTTCAGACATAGCCAAAGTTCATTTCCATGACATTCCAACTCCTGAATTTGCCTCACCATCACCTGATTTTAATGCCTTGAGTAAATTCCCATCACATCTTCAGCCATCATGGAATGCCTCTATGCTTCTTTCTTACGCGATATTTCCTCAAAATCAAGACGAGTCATTGTTGTTCATGATCCTTTAATGTCCTATAACGTTCACGATGTTTCTTCTTTGCCTAATGCTGAATCCTATATGTTTAATTGCATTTCAGCTTTAACTTCCTACAGTTTGATAGCCTTATTTTTTAACCACATGAAGAACAATTGCTTAAAAACCTACCCTCCCTCGAAGGAATTATGACAGATGAAATAAGGGACTTATCCGTTTCTCAGCAACGATATCTAGATATTCGATCAGGTGATCTTAATAATACAAGCAGAGTAATTGAAGGCGAGTATATTGATTTGTTGGCAAAAGCAGAACTTAATCTGAACAAGAAACAATGGGCAATTGGACCGATTCTGCCTACTAAATTCGATCATATATCAAATAGGGAGAATATATGTTTGGATTGGCTTAACATACAACCTCCAAGATCAGTACTTTATATATCATTTGGAACAACAGTTTCATTTTCTGATAGGGAAATCAAGGAGCTCGCGATGGGATTAGAGCAGAGTGAACAGAGGTTTATATAGGTAGTAAGTGCATCCACTATTGAGAATGTCGTGAGGAAGTTGATGGCATCAGAAGAACGCGTTGCGATTAGAAAAAGAGCAGAAGAATTGGGAGAAGCTGTAAGACAGTCCATAGAGAAAGGGGGTATTTCTCGAACAGAGTTGGATTCTTTCATCGCGCATATCACAAGATAAAAAACTTGTTTGTGTTTTGTTTAACTAGAATTGAGTCAACCAATTGTGGATGTATGTCTTTTGTTTAATGAAGTACTTGTTTGTGTTTACTTTTGTACAATTTATAAGCATTTCAATTAACAACCTTTATGGATGGTATGTCACTTTCCAAGTCCATCTTCGGTTATTCGTCAACAGGCGGGTTCATGAGTCACATTTAGAGAGCATTAGTATGGGTGTGTCGATAGCAGTTCAAGTTTTCGATATATAGTGAGTATATGCAGCTCACTAAGGACATGATCTTAGATAAAAAGATACATAGGTTGCGAATTGAGGTAAAAGATAGGTGGTTGACATTTTTGCGCTTTTCGATATGAGATTAGGCTTGGTGGTAGTCCAATGCATCATCTGCTAGCCCAAGACTGTTAATTAAGATCGGAAGATTCAACTAAAGAAAAGGAAGTTAGAAAGGAGAAAGAAGATTTTTGAAGACTTCTTAAATTTACTTGGAAATGTCTTCTTTTTTTTTTTTTTTTTTTTTTTACAAATGACTATTCTAACATCTTCTACAAATATCTCCCTTAAATATCTAATACTCTAGACAATCTAGATTTTTCTGAAGTACAAATATCAAAGATATTACTCTACAAAATTCTAAAAAGATCTACGAAATATCTAAGATATTTTTTGTACCTCCAAAAAATTAACTTTAATTTTCACAGCATGTATATCTGTCGTAGTATTAACGTTATTCATGTAGTGTCTTGCTCTTCGATATATGTTACCATATGTCGTTACAATTTAAAAAAAATAATTCTTGATTATTGACTTTCGTATTAATTGTCTGGTTTTCTTTTTAGCAGTATTTTCTTGTTCATAACTATTTTGATTTAATATAATACTAATCTCTATGAACATGCGTTGTACGTTACCATATCAATTTTAATACTATATATAATAAAAATAAAAATAAAACAAAAGGAAAAGGCATAGATTATCCCTTAAACTTGTACAGAAAAGTCAGTTGCGCACTTAAACTATTATGATGACATATTACACATCTCTACTACTTAAAAGTAAATTTATTTACTGGATTAAGTAATTTGTGACACCTTAAAGTTGTTTGCATAATCATTTAGACACCTTAATTAGGACTAATATCTATTGAACACCTCTATCCTCTCGAATTTGAACCATTTAGACACTTTATACAGATATAACACAAAAAGTGTAATTCACATCTTGGTATGCGCGTGAAATCAATATTTTAACATTTTTCCTTTTCTTTTTAAATATTTTCTTTATATTTTTCATTATTTTTTTTTAAAAAAAACAATCTTTTTCTTTTTCCTCTCTTTCAAAACAATACACCTACTACAATCACTTCTTCAATACAATCCATCACTATTTTGCCCCACAAATTTCCTTCTTTTTTTTGAAAAAAAAAAGAAATCATTTTGTCATTGTTTACTTTCGTTTTTCTTTTTCAGAGTCGGATAAAATGGAGATTATTATGTACATCTTTTTTGCTGGAAAAAATAGAGACCATCTATATCTATATCTACTTTGTCGAAAAAAATAGAGATCATTATTCAAATATTTACTCTCTCCCTCTTCACCTCTCCCCACACACACCCCTTCTTCCGCACAAATTGAAAAAAAAAATTGAAATTAAAATTTTAAAAAATGAATCTTTTAAAAAAATACCATCAATTTAAATGAAAATAAGAAAGAAGGCATAAAGAGAAATAATAATGATAAATTCACTCATAATATATGTTAAACCCTCTAATTTTTGTAAATGAAGGTTAACAATGGGGGACAAGACAACTTTTGGAGAAAGAGAAGAAATGGAGAGGTTTGAGGTGGTGGGGTGCAGGGGTGGGATTAGGGGGTGTATAAATTTTTTTACTCTCTCCGTCCCAGTGACACTTTTCGCATTTCGAGATTCAAATAAATTTATTTTTTATCGTATGTTTTTCATAGATTCTTTTAATATTTTGAATATCAATTATTGTGACTTATAGTACTTTTATGTAGTTTACAAATATATAAATTTCATTTCAAAATATTTGAAAATTTCATACGCAAATATCCGGTCAAAGTTAAACTGTTTGACTCTCGAAAAATGAAAAGTGTCACATAAAATGAGACAGACTTTTTTTTTTTTAATTTAAAGTATTTTCTTTTAGAATTTTGTCATATTCAAAATTCATTTTTATAATTATTTTAAATAAAAACTCCATGTGGCTTCATTTGATTTGTCATTCTGCCACATCATATGCATGTGTATTACCTCTTTAGATGAAGTGTAAGAAAAATGTTCAATAGGAAATTATTTTTTAAGATTGAAGTGTCTCTAATAGGAAACAAGGTTTTTAAAGGTGATTAATTGAATTATCTCCGGCCGCTCAGTGCCGCGATTGGTGCGAGTTGTAAGGAGTCTTGGTAATTATACGGACTACTTTATGAGTCCATAAGTGACTTAAGCCTTATTTACTCCTTAAAACTGACGTGGAAAAATAAATAAAAACTAGCACGTCAGAAAAAAATTAAAGTTAAAAAAAAAAAAATCAAAATCTTCCTTCCCTCCTATTACCCTTTAAAAAAGAAATTAAAAAAAATAATCAAAATCTTCCTTATATCCATTACCCTCTTCTTCTTCATTCTTTAATTTTTATTACAAACTTTTTATTTATCATGACAACCTCAAAGATTCACAACGACGAGAGCATAGTACTGTTGTTGTTTGTTGTGGTTATTTGTTAGTTGTTTAGATATGAAAATGGAGCCATGACTGAAGCTTTGAGCTCGCCGCCACACCAACAAAAATAAATCAAAAGTATAAAATAATGAGGTCCGATTTGGTGTTTTTCAGTGATTGATTTGGATTTTGAGTGATTGTTTGTGGTGGTGTTTGGTGGCTAATGGTTTGTCGAAAAAGAAGAACGAATATAGTTGTGGAGGTGAACTTATGGTGGTTATGGGTTGATTGTGCTTCGTCGGAGAAGACAAAGAAAGTCGTGATATAAATTAAATAAATGATTTTTATTATAAAAGTAAAGATAAAGTGGGTGAGATTTATTGATAAAGAAGATATAATTTTCAAAATTTTTAATAATTAATTAAAAATTAATAAGTGTAAAATAAAGTTTAACAAAAAGAATGTTGGAGTAATTAATAAAGAAAACAAAACAAAACAAAACAAAAAGAATATAAAAAATTATAAAATCTGACGTGTCGCTTGTAATACACTACATGTTGTAATAGTGGTGTTACGCGTCTCATGATAATATCAAATTCAATTTTAAATAGTAAAAACTCGTAATAAATCATCATAATAATTTAAGCTTATAATTGATTTTTCAAAATAAATTTAAAACGAATATTTGTTTTTTTTCCATAAAACAAAATCAGAACATGTCAGCTTTACTAGCCCATATGACAATGTCCCACAAACTAATAGAATTGACGTACCACCAAATTTTAAATGATGTGCTGATTGAAAATTGAAATAAATATTAAAACGTGTAACAATTTATTAATGAGGTGCGTGAAAATTAATTGAAATAAATGTTAAACGTGTTACAATTTCCTATTTTAATTTACTTCAAATAGATTTTATGTTATGATCCTATTATTAGTAGGATAATAATATGTATGCTGCAATTAATTTAGTCCTGATAAAAAAATATTTTGTTTAATCGTAATATAACTTACATTTATACCCTATAATAATTTTTCAAATGGAGTAAAAATTTGAACTTAAAAAGAACAAATAAGTGAACATTCATGCAAAACTCCAAAACATGTGCACCACATATTTTCTTTGACATATCCAAATCTTTGTGGTTCATGTAGCATAACTAGATTCAATAATACTTTTCTCCGTCTCTATTTACGTGATATTTTTTCAAATTTCGAGATTCAAACAAGTCTATCTTTGATGATCGTAAGTTTTTCATATATCTTTTGAATTGTCAATTATATGACGTTTTTACGTTGTGTACAAATATATAATTTCATTTTAAAAAAATTAATTTCCCGTTTGAACTCTCGAAAAACGAAAAACGTCACGTAAATTGAGACAGAAGGAGTACTACTATGTATGGCAGCCTATCCTCTTTCTTACATACACACGGTATATATATATGAGTGTAACTATGAAGCTGGTAGGACTTAACACACAACCTCAGATAAATTTACGATGCCTTTATAAACCACTAGTATATATATATATATACACACACACTCACTTCAACATCTTTTATATAAGATTGAATAAACTTCAAAAGTTTGCTTCTACACAGACACAAGTAGAAAGCCATGAACTTAGCAAACTAAAACAAGATGAAGTAGCTA
>JAJJBR010000365.1:0-27834 GCA_022817965.1 Solanum lycopersicoides
AGAAATTGTTCAAGATCATAAAAAAAATCTTCATCTCTTTACAATTGATATGAAATAATTTTAACATCATTACTATCTGCGCACGTTGTGAGCTAAGACAACATAACAAGGGAAGCCAACAATGCATTAATCAAAAAATAGAATGAGTCTAACTGTAATATACTACGATAAGAATCAACATTATTATTAAATCTAACTCAAATCCCAATTATTAGTCATGATCAGAGGAATGTTGAATTGTTGATACGTGGGACAAACTCATCAACACAGTTTATTGTCACAAATTTGTTTTAAAGGCACAATTTTCCTTGGTAAAATTAAAGAAAATGGTATAGAAACCTTCACACCGTTGAGTGATGCTACATTTTTGTTAGGTCTCGATTAGCTATTTGCTATATATATGATGAGCATCAAATCTTTTACATTCGTTTTAGGTTGCTTATCGATGATAAATCATTCGTTAATTCACAATGTAGTAAGGAATTAATGGAGAAGTTAACTTACCAATGATGTCAAAGTGTGTTAAATCTTCAATCGTACTTGAGAAGTAGTTTCTTTTGGGTAAAAATTATGATAGGAAGCAGCAATATTTATAGGCAAAATTAGTTATGTGAAAAACCAAGCTAAGACAAGTGACTTGCCATGAAAGTCATAAGTTGTTGCTTTCTAATTTATCCCCTTTTTATCTTTTTGGTTCTTCTTTTGTTGTTTAGATAACAGTTGTCATTGTTACAAGTGTCAACTATGATGTTTGAATGCAATGGTTTTGAATTTTGTGTACGTAATGTTTAGGTAGAAAGGTTAAATTAATGCATCATAGTTTCCACAATTAATAACTATGCAAATGAAAATTAAACGTATGGAGTATTTGGTGTCAAAAGATAAAAAGAAGTTTCTATTACTACGCGATGACATTAATGCAATGATTGCAAAATTTTCTACAAATACACCTTTTTTATTGTGACAATAATATCTTCACTATATTTTCTTTACTAACAAATTTTAGGTACCACATTATAACATTGGAGCTTGTTTCCTATATATGAATCAAATTTATTTTCAATAATCCATACAAGTAATGACAAATTTGCCTCTTAAAATTCTAATTGACCACAAACATAAAATTTTAGTCAAATTTTCACATACAAATATGTATTCTTCGTTGAAAATATAGAATTCAAATTAACAAAATATCGAAGCGTGTCAATAAATGTTAATCAATGTAAAATCAAGAAAATGTTGGACAGTCAAATATCAATAGCAAATTAGTTACTTGACTCAATGAATGAAGGGAGTGCCCTCCAACTTGAGCACGAAATCTTTGTTGAGTTTACAATTATCGAGAAGCAAGATCGAGACCACCCCCTTCCCACCACCATAAGCTAAGATTACATTTTGTACTTATAAGTCAATCTTATTTTTTTTTAAAGTACAAAGGTGTAAGTAGAAGGATTTAAAATACAAACTGATACAAGTATATGAGTCCATCAGACCATTTTGTATTATTTATTTAACTCAATTTTTCTTTAAAATATTTAACACAGCTAAAATTGGCAATGGTATATTCGCAATTTCATTGAATTCAAGGGAGCTTTTAAAAAATGTAAATAAAAAAGAAGGATCAATTTTTCTTTAAAATTGGCAATGGTATATTCGCAATTTCATTGAATTCAAGGGAGCTTTTAAAAAAAGTGAATAAAAAGAAGAATCAATTTTTCTTTAAAATATTTAACACAACTAAAATTGGCAATGGTATATTCGAAATTTCATTGAATTCAAGGGAGCTTTTAAAAAAAGTGAATAAACAAGAAGGATCTATTTTTCTTTAAAATTGGCAATGGTATATTCCCAATTCCATTGAATTAAAGGGAGCTTTAAAAAAAAGTGAATAAAAAAGAAGGATCAGTTTTTCTTTAAAATATTTAACACAACTAAAATTGGCAATGGTATATTCGCAATTTCATTGAATTCAAGGCAGCTTTAAAAAGAAGTGAATAAAAAAAAGGAAAAACGGTTATGTTACAAAACAGCACCGCGTGCTTTAACATACGCAGGGTGCGTTATTTTCGGAGCTGTTGGGAAATTTTATCAGCCCAGGCACTTGGGGTTAACACGTCATCATAGTGGACAGGTGTCATCAATTGACTGGTTTCCTCCTTAAGTAGGATTTAAAAGGATTGTACGCTACGTCAAATAGAGAAAAACCAATCTTTTAGTTAAGTTTATTTGTTATCCCTCATGTGCTTCCTAACCTTTTTGCCTCTCCCACGATTATCTTGAGATAGATAACAGTCTTTATTTCTAATAAAAAATTTTGAAATTATTTTCTGATAATAGAGAAGTTTCGATAAAAACATTAATAGAAGATCAGGGTCAAATGAAATGCAATAACTTACACATATTATGTATTAACTTAAAATCGTTATAGCAATTTATAAATTTTAAATTATATAGGTAGAAACATTTTTTGAATTAAAAAAAATTTGAATTCATTAAAAACAGTCTTAGTGCTTGGCGTTATTGTCGTATTATTAATTTGATCATTATATTATTAGACTAACCATATTTAACTTCTAATTATATGAAGTGTCAATATTAATTCATATATTGATTAAACCCATCTGAGTATTTATTGATCTAAAACTAGCAACGTATTTTATTCTTTTTGCCATGCATATGTTTACATCTTATTATTTTTTGTTATATATGCTCATTTGCAGCTATTTCGTAATGATTTTTTACATTTTGTTCATCTATAATATATGAGTGTTCAGAAGACACACTTTGATTTTGTTTTCTTCCCGTTTCGTATGAATTTTTTTTTTCTTGCGTGGGTCAAAATGAATTGGATTAATATATCGACATGTTATTGATTTACTCAAAGTTGAGCTAAAATCAATTAAAGTACTGATAGAGTTGAAATGATTATATCTTAATGAGCTAATTTTATCACCTAATTTGCACCGGATTTTGTTTTATAATTTGGTATATATTTTAAAACTTTATAGTTAATTTGGACTATAAATGAATCTTTACCTTCAAGTGAAATTGTGATTTGAATGACTGAATGTTTTTTAGAATTGTGATCCTCATTGAAATGATGAAACAAAGAGTAAAAAAGTCTTGTAGGAATGATGGTACCAATCAATTCCATTTAAATTTAAGGGACTTGCCTAGGCTAAATATTTTTATATAGTTATGATGTAAGGATATCTCAACTAATTTTATGGGATATTTATAATTACTCTATCGATAACAAATATTATCATACAGCTATTTACCAACTCTTACTTCCCAATTTGGATTTTTCCTTTAGGTAGGTTCGTGAGCTAATAGATGATATACTTGCCCCTCGTTAATTAGTTGTATAAGGTTTTTAAAATCAAATCTTGATGTGCTCGTCTTAATAACCATTTTCTCACTTCATGTTATATTTAAAGGCCTTGTTATTAGTTTTGATTTATGACTTTAATCTTAAGAGGAGGTGATTACTTTCAAATTTCTCTTAGGTTATCAATATGGATTGTGGTGTATCGGTGGCAATGTTTCACCCTTAATTAACCAGATGTCTCAGATTTGAGTTCTGAAAATGGAGAAAATTTTGTTGAGAATGTCACCACTCACCTCCGAGCATAATTCGAATTTAGTCAGAGCTCTAATACGAAACTCTGAACCGATGGGAAAACAGAAGAGGTGGTTTCGATGTACTTCAATTGTATAGAATTATCATATATATTAGTACTATGTACATTAAAATTTATGACTCTCGTGACCACTAAAGAATAATTGATTAGACAGACTAAAAGCACTACAAATTTGTTTCTATTCTCTTTAAAAAAGTTTATAATTGTAAATAGTATAATTAGGGATATGAAGTCCGTGATATGTGAAGCCAATTTTGCAACCTTAGAATTTGCCTGTTTTTTAGTCGGTGTCAAGATTCTCCCACACTTATTCCTTTTAATAATCCACTTATTACCTTTAAATCCCTACTCACGGGATGTTTAATTCATTAGTATAGAGTAATTTTTCAAAAAGAAATTAGATGAATTCTTCTATTGAGACTTGTTTGGATCTTAAGGTCATTAAAACAATCACTTGAGGCTTTAAATTTTAATTTTCCTAAAGATTAAAAAAATTGAATATAAATTTAATGTGGAGGTAGTAATAATTGAGAAATGAAATAGTATTTAGTAAATTGTACAATTAATATATAGTATGGTCACTCAACTGATACTTATTTTCATAGAAAGTTGCTCAATTTTTATTTATAATCTCAAGGTCATTCAAGTAGAGATTTTTCTCACCTAACTTAAAATAATAAAATATATAGACTCTCTATAACATTTGATTTTAGGCTTTAAACTTATCGAGACCATTTTATTTCAACCTCTACTTATGTATGTGTCTTAATAAAGTTTAGAGGTTTTTTCTTTAATTAAAGTTTAAAGGTTCTATGTCTTATATTTCTCATATTTGATTGTCCAAAAATTTTAAAAATTATTCGATAGAAAAAAGTTTCTTAAAAACGAAAAAAATGACTTTTCTAATAAAAATATGAAAAACAAGTTTCACGTATTTTACATTGATTGTGTCTTTCTCACCGTCCAACACACCTGATCATCTCACTCCACCCCCCTAGCCTTCACTCCCACCACCCAACCCCCAACTTTCACATTATTTATCTAAATTATACTCAAATATTTTTTACTCACGTATCTAACACATAAATATAAATAAAAAAATAATTTATTTTTCTTTTGTACCGAGAGTACATCCTTAATCCGAGAATGTAACTGTACGTTCTTATCTTGTACGTACTAAAATCATTATATTATCCTACAGGAACTGCATGTGAAATGTCATTAACCAACATTAAAAAAAAAAATCATCAACTAGACAAGGTCTTCATAATAATCCTCTATATAAGCCCTTAAACACTTTCACAAAAACCATACCAACAAAAAAAAAAGATAAAAAAATTGAAATCGATCGATCGATCAATATGGAAGCAAAGCAAAACTTGGTCATATTATTTGCAACATTGGTTATAGTTGCAGCCATTGGAATTGAAATGGCCAGTGCAGATTCCTTGTGTGGTTTAACAATAAATGATTTAATGACATGTAAGTCAGCAGTATCTGGGCCTAAACCATTGCCACCATCTGATAAATGTTGTGCTGCTTTGGCCAAAGCAGATTTGCCTTGCCTTTGCACTTTCAAGAATAGTCCAATGTTGTCTAATTTCAACATTAATTCAACTCTTGCTATGGATCTTCCATCTAAATGCAAACTTGATTCACCTAATTGCTCCGCTTAATTATTAAGGTGGATTCAAGATTTGAAGATTCGTACTGATGATCACGTACCCCCTTAATGAGTTTTAATTTGTTGTTGTTTGAATTTTTTAGTTTTTGGTTCCTATAGTACTCATGTGTTTTGTTTTATTGTTTAACTTTTATGGCAAGAGTTTATGTTGATCAACTTTGTGTGGTTGATCTATTTAGTTATTTTAATAAAGTTTGGCGTTTTGTTTGTTGAGGTGTGATATAGTTATTTATCTAATGTGTTGGAGTTTTTTTAAGTTTGTATTCTATAATATGCTTGTTTATGTGATATATACTACGAGAACTGTGAAAATTCGCAAGAAACTTATTTTCCTGTAAATTTCATATTAATTCTCAGGAAAATTCATATGGAATTCACTGTTCTCTGGTATATAATTGATTGACTCAAAACGAATAACACAATAAATTATTGGATTATTAAAACATATCAAAATATTAAGGTTATTTATGAGTAGCTGAAAATCGAATCAAATAAGAAAAAAAAAAAAATTATTTAGTTTGATTTGATTTTGGTTGTTCATTTAGAAATTGATAAAAAATGATTTGCTTTTATAGAAAATGATAATTGCATCAAAACGACAGGGACAGTAGCCTACGAAATCATTACTAAAAGTTGAGGTAAACATCAAGCGTTTGTAGTCCAACGGTTAGGATAATTGCCTTCCAAGCAATAGACCCGGGTTCGACTCCCGGCAGACGCAATTCGTTTTTGTTATTATTTTTGTCCTTCTTGTGATGTGAGATACTTCTTCCTTCTGTTTTATTGTATTTCCGTCAAAGTAAAGTATTGGGTGAATTAATTAGTGCAGTTATTTATTATCTCAATTCATCTAAATTCGTTCAGATTCAAATTAAACTTTCATTTGCCGGATCTGATTGGAACAATGTTCTACCTAATCCGTCCACTTTTGATCAATTAGAATACCTTTTTTTCGTTACTATCAAGTATCAATATTATAATGCAAAGTCAAAAACTAATTTTAAGAATACTGTGATATGTGCTTCTTAATTAGTTA
Source organism: Solanum lycopersicoides (assembly GCA_022817965.1). Taxonomy (NCBI): domain Eukaryota; kingdom Viridiplantae; phylum Streptophyta; class Magnoliopsida; order Solanales; family Solanaceae; genus Solanum; species Solanum lycopersicoides. The sequence continues at coordinate 6,365 of JAJJBR010000365.1, forward strand.
GATAACTTTAAAATATTAATCTACACGTGTCTAAAAAACGTTAGGTTTGAGTACTCATTTATATTTTGAACTCAAAGAAATTATTATATAAGTAAATAATTAATTAGAATGTGTACGAAGATAAAAAGCTTTATCGATTTCAAATACTATTGTATCTTTAATTTATTAGCTAAACTATGACCCATTTTGTATTCAGAAAAGTTTTTGTTATGTTCTGTTTGAGTATTCGATTAGAGCTAAGGTTGCTAGGTTTCACGAAGCTACTATCAAAGATTTTGTTGTGTTTTGTTCGAGTTCGCTTGCTAATCATATCTAATATATAATGATATTTCATTTATATCAATTAATATAAATGAACCAAATAAATAGATATTTTTAATTCACATACGAGCTTCTTAAAGATTAATAAAGGAGCGTCACTAAAATAATTATTGCGAAAAATGTCTCTCTACCAGTTCTGGAACCTCAATACCCTTTGAAAAGAGCTTGAGGCACCTCTTTACTGAATTGATTAACGAAAGATAATGACAAATTAAATTGAATAAGTTGAGGGTATCTTAGTCATTTACATTTTTTTTTTTTTTGGATGAATCCATTTTAATCCACTTTGACCCAATTTATATTTAATTTAGCCCAGTCCTTATTAGAAGTGAGTATGTCAATAGTGAAATAGTTGAAACAGTGGGAGCAGTAAGAGAATTTGAACAAATTTTAGGGGTCAAAAGAGTAATAAACATAGGGTTACGGTTCACATTGATCACTATATAAACCCTCGCCGCACAAGCAATTAGTACTCGTCGCCACCAGCCTGCTAGGGTTTCATCTTCTTCTCTTAATCTTTTTTGTTGTTAACATGTGTTTAGTTTTGGTTGTCAATCTGTGTGTTAATGGCCTTCATAATCCCAAATAAGCTGAGTTAATTCAAAGTGCTTATTTGATTCATGGGAGGCCTAAATCAATTGGAGGTTTCGCTGATAATGCCTTTTCTATATTTTCAAGGAGGCGTTTACTAGTAACTATCCATACATATTTTTTATTTTTTTTCTGAATCTCAGAGATTGTTTCTCTTTAGTTAAATAACTGTACTAAACACAGCATTTTTTCTGGAATCTGGATAAATTGATTCATTTATAATTTACTATAACAGACGATCTAGCCTTCCTTAGGTACGGATTTCAATTATTTTTTATATCAAAATGACTCGCAACAATTAGTTTAAAGTTTGAGTAATTTTATATCAAGAAAAAATAGTTTGATTTGTATAAATTACATGACCTCTGTTAAATCAACCTGGTTGTCAATCTTAATATAAATTGAAAGGAACGAGAGCTACTTATATTTATAAAAAATAGTGATATGTGAATTTGAATTTTTTGCTTTTATCTAAATTGTAATTCGATCTTTGGAATATGTACATTTAAATTACGAAATATTAATGGAATATTTAAAATAATTTCTGTATAAGAATATTTTGAATATTAACAATATATTAATATTTTATTTTCTTTGTAATTTAATTCTTAAAAGCACTTATAATAACAAAAAAAATATTAGTCGAGTACAATTAGGTATCCAGTACTCTTTTCAAATGAATTTGTCATATATAAATTGTTTTTTTTACCATTAAAAATTATTTTACAAGAGTTAATACTTAATATTAATTAATAAAAATAATATAATAAATTTAATATATCAATAGTTATTTTTAAATAAATATAATAATTCAAACAACGACAGAAAGATATTAGCTGATGTCTAATGCGGTGGATATTGATCTTTAATTCATCAAAGTAAAAGTTTAACTTTATCAAACTTTGTAACTATCTAACACTGACTATGTAATTCATCAAGCTGTATTAAATTCTAAAAAATTAAAATTAATTATTTAAAATAAAAAATTGTATTGGATAAATAAAGACCTTTATAAATGCTATATAATTAAAATTCAAGATATTTATCGTTTTTTAAAATGTATTATAAAATAAATGAATTTATATTTTTTAAATTAGTATACTTTAATTATATTAATCAAAAAAAATAAAATTTGAGATTTATATGAATATTATGAAATGTATATTCCATGAAAAGATTAATATTATTAATACAATATTATATAATTATTAAAATAATTTGATAAATGACTTTCAATGAGAAATATCAAGTGAATATTACTATAACCAATAAAACATAAAATATAACAGAGTTCTAATGTCTAAAAAAATTAAGACAATACTCTCTTTTTTTGGTACAAATACAGTACTCTTATTTCATATTTCAATATAACACACATAAATATGGCGTAAAAAAAAAACACATAAATCTATAACCTTATTCAATAATAATTGTACATTGATATAGAAATGAGAAAACTAACAAAATTATGCTAGTGAAAACACAAACACAAAATTAAAAATCTAGATAATATGCAAAAATTATATGGAATCATATGAAATAAAGATTGAGAATGAGAATGAAACAATTTTTTTAGAAAAGAAAATACTAGAAATAAAAATAAAAGGAATTTATGACAATAAAATTAAAACTAAAATAAGAATAAAAATAGAAATGAAATATAGAAATTACAAAATAATCATATTACCATTACAACTATATAATTATCAACAATTTATCGCTCTAGAATGGAAAGAGGGTAATTATTCATGTCAATATCAATTACTTGCTTATCAAATAATTATTAGAAGTACGATAAAAATCTCATTCAATTAATAGTTAATTAATTAATAATCTCTCTAAGATAATAATTCGATGTCAACTTCGTCAATTGAAAAAATCACTCACATCGATAACATAATATATTTTTAGAGGACCCCTATAAATATATGGTCCATTATAATAATAAATTAATAAGTCTTTAAAAGTACAAATATTTCTAAGACAATTTCATGGAATATAATTCTATTATGTTTTTTTTTGTTAAAATTTAAACCTAGTTCAAGCTTATCTCTAACTTTTCTTATTGCATCAAATTTTTTTAATGTTTTTCTAATTGCACCATAAAATTGTGAATAGTTCTAGATGTAATTGATTCTAAAAGTATTATTCCTTCCGTTTAAAAAAGAATGACCTCATTTTCTTTTTAGTATGTTTAAAAAAGAATGACCTTTTTCTTTTTTTTGTTAACAACTTTCGACATGGCATGTTTAAGGCCACAAGATCAAAGGACAATTTTGTACATTTAACATAACTTTAATTTAGGACCACATGATTTAAAAGTCTTTTTTATAATCTTAAACTCCGTGTCAAGTCAAACTAGATCATTCTTTGTGAAACGGAGGGAATATATCTTCTTCAACTTTATCATCAACATTGTTTTTCTAATGATATCCACAATTTCATATAAACTCTGAATCTTTGAACATGTATATTTTTCACCCATTCAATATGTTATTAATATCTATTTTATTTTGATAACCGAGATCAGTAATCATGATCTCGAATTCATGAATGGTGTTTATGCAAGTAAGTTTTTTAAAATTATTTGAGATTTCATCCCTAAATAATTTTTCGATGTCGAAACACTCTTTAAATTAATAAATATTAATTTATTGATTAAATGATATTTTTATAAAAATAAAAATATTTATGATCTTATCTATATTAGTTTAGAGAGATATTACTGTATTAGGATGTAGTTATTCCTAAATATTAATTATTAACATCTATAAATAGACCCCACCTGCGCATTATAGAAAGGGAAAATTTCACCACCATAGCCGACCCGACCCGCCTATCTCTTACGCTACCGGCGCTGCTCTTAACTTTCCCGGTGACGATTCCGATCAAAACTTTTATGAAAGCTTCTACTCTTTCATAAGATTTCGCCACTCTTATCTTAGGAAAATTTGACAACTTGTTGTCTTTTTAACTTGTTAGAATTCTTAATTTTGAAAAATAATCAAGAACTTGTTGAAGTTACTACATTGGGATTCTTGGTTTAAGAAAAATCAAGTTTCTTTAAGTTACTACAATCGGAATTCTTGATTTAAGAAAAAATCAAAGAACTTGTTGTCTTCTTGATGTCGCTATGTTTCATTTTTTTTTTTTTTTATGATTCTACTAGTTACTGAATGTGTGTTTCTTGAAGGCCTCACTCAAACAACTCAAATTTTTTTTTGGTAATTTCAATGAAGGCCCTCAATGGAATTTTCATTTACATGGTCTAGACTTCTTGACTTCGATTGTTTCTTGAATATAGAAAATTGGGCCAGGTAAGAGAATGGGGAGTATATTGTTTATCTTTTCTGATTTTGTTAATGTTTTGAGGATCAGTAGAGTAGAGTTGGACTGCTGTAGTTAAGTGACTAACAATGGCAAGTCGGATTGATGTGGTAACTTGGAATGATTGTTGTAGTCTATAGGATTGCATGCATTACTCAACTGATAGGCAGTTTGACAGTTTGTGTTCATTAGCACAAAATACATTTTGGTTTTGCTTTTATTCTAAGTGTTCTCGTACATCACTTTCCTGGTGATTCATTTGCAATAGAATACTTTCTTTATCTGTACCACCTTCCCAAAAGAAGGGGAAGGGGGATGAAATATATTTTTTGTTGATCACTATTGTATCTAAAGATGTTCTGATTATTTATTCTAGATGAAGTTGAGCTGGAACAAACATATTGGTGCTTAGGTACTTTTAGCCCAGCTTATGGAGACAATACATGTGCCTGTTTCTTTCATCTTTTGTTCTGTTTCCTTTTTATCTGGCCATTCTAACGATGGTGTCATATGTTTCCTTTACACCAGCCACATCAAAATACATCTGTTCAGATGATATGCATGCTTTCCTAAGGAGAGGTTCTGAGCTCTATTTTTGACGTTTCTTTGGTTTTGATATTATTTGTACATGTGCGTGCCTTTTGTCCATTCCACATTCCCTTCCCTGTAGGCTACAGCCCCCACCTGCCTCCCTAAAAGAAGAGGGGGTTGGGGTTGGGGGGAAACAAATTGTGGAGGGTTGGTTAGTGGAAGAGAGAGTTACTTATGCATCAGATGGTGCAAATCATTGAAGTGTTATGCCATCCTGTAGTTTTTCACTTTCTTTTCTCTTAAGCTACTTTTGGAAAACCTAGAGGCCAGATAGAGTAATGTTTCAAGTAATGTTTTACCCACAGAGGCTGATTTCCTGTTAAACGTGAAGTTGTTGTGACACATAATTCGGAAACATGGAACATAATCTCTTGGTAGCGACATATAGTTTTGGAAACATGGAACATAATCTTTTTTTTGATTCTAGCATTTATCTATATTTAATATTACACTAATTGTAATGTTCTACAGCATTCTGCAGATGAGTAATTCCTTTTGGAAGAACTGCGTGAGAAGGTAATGATTGTCTAAAAGCTCATTGATGTGTTATTTCAACTTGGAGTCTGTAACAACAACTACATACCCAGTGAAATCCCGCATGTACTTGGAGTCTGTAACTTGTTGAATTATCAAGTCCTATCTGGACAAATGAGGACATCAACTTATCCTGATTTCGAGCAAGAATTGGTAAATTGATTTTGATAAATAGGTAATATTGAATTTGAGTTTTGTGGGGATCTTTATAATAGGTAACATTGATTTTAAGTCTTCGACTATGCTTTTGCAGGTCGTGCCTGAAACTGGTTACCAATTACTACACAACTGTGCCGACCAAATTCAAAACTGGGGTTGGATGTACAACATTCATTCACAAGCTTCAAGATCATTTACTTGGTAAGTTACTATCTTTAATTAGATTTTCATTACACAACCACTCTGTGAAACTTAATAAAATTGCCGTTTACCAGAATCCATTGCACTAAATTTTGCAACATTCATTAAAGTTGAACCTAACACCTAGCATTATCTAATATTGGACACCAGAAAAGCACAAAGTTAAGTAGCCGCCTTAGTTTTCTTATAGCGAAAACATAAGAAACTGAATACCACCGGATGATCTGGCTAGAGAAGTTCCAGTAGTTGGAAGCTTACCAGGAAAGTTAATATTTGCTGTCAGAAAAATGACCACTTCTCTACAGGAATAATCACCAACAAGAGGCACAATGTTGTGGGAACTCTCTTCGGAAAGGGGCGCAACCTGACCAGACGATCATCTGAAAAGAGTCACGCCTCTGTTAGAAAGTTATAGGAAAGAGGCGTGACTCTGTTAGAATGGTTGTCGTAGAGAGGCATGACATTGCTAGAACTATCATTGGAAAGAGGTCTTCTCGACCAGCTTCCTAAAAGAGGTATGTTCTCTCTGGAATGACCACGAGAGAGAGATGTGATACTGAAGAGAGAAGGGCACCGATAGTACAGGCTGCTGGTCTTTGGTAGGTAGGGTGGGTTGCTGGAGAGAAGTAATGCTAGTTGCCGGTATTGGCTAAGACTAACTTCCAGTAGGTCTAACCTGTATGAGATACAATCCACATCTTAGAGGAACTAGCTTTATTTGAACACTTTAAGACTACTCTTAAGTTCTAGTAGTTCTATAAATACTAGAAATTATTAATTAGAATCTGGTGATTAAGGAATAACTAGAATAGGCTCCGAGGCGGTGACAAAATTTTCTTATTTTTCTTTGATGAGTGGAGGAAGTGGGAGCACATGTAAGCTGAGGACTGCGTTTGGTTCCTCTTAGTTTTCGACTGCAGACCATGGACTAGATCAAACTTGAGAACTGTTGCACTTTTCTGGATTACTGAATTTTGTTTTAACTGATTACATTGTCTGATTATGTAGATATCTTGCTATGAACTGGATAGGAAGCTATTGACTTCAATGTCATCTTATTTGTTAGAAATGCTGGTCATCACCAGCTCAGAACTTCTACTTTGTGTACCATATGTAGGTTAAGAGAGGTTTGACTTATCACCACAAAAAGGGTAATAGCTAAGAAGTGTGTGTGGTTCTTGTTTGTCTATTAGAACATGCCACTTCAGTTTTGTTCCATGCTATATGTGCAATCGACTTGCAAGAATTGATGTGCAGCATTTAACTCCTTCTGTTGGAACCATTGATACTGAATTTGTTTATCTGATAAAGCTATTTTGATGCGTTTTCAAGAATTTGTTATGGTGACTAGTTGGTTCTTAATGGTACTTGTAGGATTGGCGCTCCATCTTCTCTTTATTGAGAATACTGTCATGAATGTTTGGACTGGAAGTAACTCTGTCGGTGAGAGCAACTCCACATTTCCTTTCCTGTAGGCTGCAGCCCCTCACCGTCTTCGTTGAGAGGGGGGGGGGGGCACTGTGGAAGGTTAGTGGAAGAGAGAGTACCCATCAGATGGTACAAAGCATTTCAGTGTTATGACATTGTGTAGTTTAGTTATTTTCTTTTCTCTTAAGCTACTTTTAGAAAACCTAGATAAGAATATAGTTGTTGAAGTATCCGCCTCATCTATTGTTATCCCATTCCCTGCTCCGTTTTTCAGATATACTTGTGAATTATGAGATCAAGAAAAAGAAGTGTGGGGCCCAGAGTTGCAAAGTCACACTTGAACTTCCATCCCCACAGCCAAAGAAACTGATTGGAGAGTGCACTGTTAGGAGAGAGATTCGATTTTCACAGAATATTCTGTTGGGAAGTGCTTCTGAAAAGCTTGATACCGACTCCAGATTCCTCTGTCAGACCTAAATTTCAAGTCGGTCAATTGCTGGATCTCTTGCTCATTGCACAGTTGGTGTAAACTGGAAATCCAGAAACTCAGAGCAACCCCTTTCATCCAATGCCAGGTAATTTGTCCTTGGCTGCTTGTTTGTGTTAATAATCAACAATGTTATAAAATGTGTGTAACTAATTAATGTTCATTTCCACCGTGCAGAATCTAGAACTGTAAGGAGACTGAAGCATTCTTCAAAAGCTATCTGCTCAGAGCTTCCACAGCAGTCGTCCCATAAGTGTGATCAATCTTCCACCCAAAGTTGTGGTGACAGTGTATTCTCTGATGAAAGGTAATGTTATCAAACTTCTTGGGAGGGTTAGGTCTCTTTCTGATATTATCTCAAATATGTTAGTAACTTACACACCCTGATGTTTCTCTCTTCAGGCCAAGTGTGAAAATGAAACTTGTTAACATCTGGAATAGCAAATTACAAACTTAAGGGGTGTGCGCAAGTACACACTATGGAGAGTCAAAAAAGGTAAACATCTATACTTTTGATGTTTGTTATTCTTATAAGTTGTGTACTCCGAGTTTGAACTTTAATCTAGTTTCCACTTTCCACCAAGTATCTGTTGCTATAGGCTTTGGGACCTGCTATGTCAAGGTGGATGACAAAGGTAAGTATTAGTTTCTTTGACATTAGTCTAATGCATTTTGATATGCAGAAAGTTTGCTGAATTTTGTTATTTTATTTCATCCACCTGAAGTCATAGTTTTTTCTTTGAAGGATCTGGAGTCTCACGAGATGGACTGGTGCTGATGGGAGAAAGATATGGTAAATCTTTTTGCAAAAAGTTGAACTGACATCATCTTTTCTATTGCATTGATGCTGCTGTACATAATTTGTTTTGCCTGGCAACTAGGATGTTCATAACTTTGAATGGTTGTTGTAGTCTATAGGATTGCATGCATTACTCTACTGCTATAGGATTGCATGCATTACTCTACTGCTATAGGATTGCATGCATTACTCGACTGATAGGCTCTTTGACAGTTTGTGTTCATTAGTGTCTTTTTACAGATGTCCTTTTATTTATTATTTTATGTTTTTTACTTGTAATTGGGAAAAGTGGTAAGTCTGTACACACCACAAAATATTGATGCTTACACTTTGGTTTTGCGTTTATTATAAGATGTTCATGTACATCGCTAAGCTAGTTCTCAATCAAAATATTTAGTTACTCGCACGACCTGTTGTTTCTTTCTTCAGGCCAAGTGTGAAAATGAATCTTCTTAACATCTGAAATAGCAATTTACAAGGTCAAGAGGAGTGCACAAGTACACACGATGGGGAGTCAAAAGAAGGTAAACCATCTCTGCCTTTTGTTGTGCTTCCTTCTCATCGCCATTTTGACTATGGTTTCGTATGCTTGCTTTACAACAACGACAACAAAATACTTCCATTCAGATGATATGCATGCTCTCCCAGCAAGCTTTGGCCTTAAAGGAGAGACTCTGAGCTCTATTTATGATGTTTCTTTGTTGGAATTGTTACCAAAATTCACGGGAGGCCATTAGGATATGTATCAAACTACTATAGATCTAAAGGTAGAATTTCCCTTTTCTCCATTTCCTTTAGGATAAAGTTCTCTTTTGCAGAGAGGAAGTTTTGGTGTCATTCGAATTGATGAAGGTCATATATCCTTTTTTGTCCCTCTTAGCGATGTGTTTATGCATGATATGTTAATTTGTCTTTGCTGATGTTCAGGACAAGTGGAGAACCTGAGTGTGATGGCAAACGACTGTGGTTCTAGAGAGAAAGCAAGGTCCGCTCTCAAAAGATTGAATCAAGCCCGTAAACAGGATGAGAGGTCTTTATCTATCTCCACTGAGGCTAAAAGTGATGAGGAAATGCTTGAAGCAAGTCTAGCTACAACTTCTAGTGAAACTCCACAGATTCGTGGGTCAAAAAGATCTATCATAAGGTTAAACCTTGCTCATTATTTGTTACAATATGACTCAAGTTGTAGCCTTATAGATTTGCTTCTGCTCGCGGATTTAGTTAAATGTTGTCTTCTGCATGATCTCATACTTCTACAGTTCTAATTATTTTCACATTCTACCCATGTTATTTCCAAGTAATAATTCGTGTTTTGTTTTTAGCATTCTGACTATGGTAGATGGATAAAAGTTGTCCTAGCCTTATCATAAGTTCGTTATGTTCCAGTTTTTGGTCTTACTCTTTGCTGGAAGGACGACTATCTCTTAAGTGTTGCTGCTTTACTACTATTATAGAATGGATAATCTTATAATGGAGGCTATAAGCAACTTGAAGGAGCCAGGTAGTTCCAACCAGACTACTATAGCAACGTACATAGAGGTACTCATCTTCTTGTTGAGCTTGATGTCCCAAAAGTAAGAAAATTTAAAGCAGTACTGCTTAGTTAAATTGCACTATATTCTGTCTTATGGCCTCTTTACACATTTTGGAATTTTGAAGTCTTGCTTGTCGTGCAGAAGCTGCAATGAAAGCACTACAAGGGAGAAGCACCCTAACGATGGTAAAATACTTGCACAATATCAGGTCAGTTACTTGGTTTTTCTTGATTGCGTTTTGGTTGTACTAGAAAAAATAGTTATTTTTTTCGTTTAATTAAAAACCGACTAAATTGATCTGGCAGGAGGGGTCTATTGCTTAAAAGGCAATTATCCTAACCGTAGAACTACAAACACTTGCCTATTGTACATTCTCAAGGCATAAATATTATCTGTACTATCTAAAGACTACTCTTCCAACCTATTCATTATGAATCTTCACATATTTGTGTCAAGTTTTACATTTGAAAAAAGAAATTGAAATCACAATTTGGGATTCCAAATTATGATTTTTCTTTTTGTTGAGAATTTCAAATTTCAAATTATGATCTCAAATCACAGTTAAATATAAAGTGACAAACTTTAAGTAACTTATTAACTCTATATTCTATATGACAGAATAAGAAATAAATTTATAAATTTCAATCAACAAGCCCATACTGGAAAAGAAAGAAACTTAAAAGGCTAAGCAATATATAAGCTTTTGAAGTACAATTGGTCCTTAAGACACACTCTGTTTGGATCATTGTTACCCATTGTTTCATAATGTATTGTAGTCTATTGTATTGTATTGTATGGTAGATACAATGTTTGGCTAGAGTGTATTGTTTGTTGTTGTTTAATAACATTTTAATTGTTTGGTTTGATTGTATCGTACTGTATTGTAATTTATAAATTTATTAAAGTATCCTTAATCATTCTAGGGTAGGAGGTTTGACTAGATTTAAATAATTAAGGTAAAGGGTAAAATAGTATTTTGAAATATTATGTAAAGATATAATTTGAAAAAGAAATTAAGTATCAATGAGAATACACCAAATCGGTCGTTCCATAAAATAGGGGTTTTCATTGTTACGTAACATCGAAATTTAACAATACTGTACAATACATTTTAAGTAACAATCAAAACAAACATTGTAGGTATAATAACGATACAATACAATACAATGGATAACAATGATCCAAACGTAGAGACTAATTTATTCACTTCAACGAAAGAAAGAAAGAAAACTACTACAATACATAAGAGATGGTAGAGAAATCAATAACCCGTCAGTTCACAACGGATCCAAACACGATTTAAAAGCTCTTTCTGTTGTGTTTTATCCGTACAGTCGTCTTTCAATACTTTGAAGGCAACATCTTCCAAAGAGTAGTATGTATAGTCGTTACTAGAGTTAAAAGTGGGGAAGAAAACTGCATTATCCACATTTACGTTCATGCCACAAATAGCAACAGACGAGGCTTCGCTAGTGAAAAAAAGCCAATTTTTGACTTGTTTTACTAATCTGACTATTAGATTCCGTCCAGAGCCTAGTTCATAAACATGAACGTCATGTTGTGGTGTCACAACCACGGAATGTAGCACATTTTGATCCTGTTGAACTAAAAACAAACGGCAAGAACCAGAAATAGGAGGTGAATACTGTTGAGAAAGTTCATGGATAACCCAGTAAGGGGTTCCGTCTTGAAAGAAGCCAAATACACCAACATCACCGTGTTGGCCTATGACATAAAATTCTTCACCAAAGTAGACCGGACTAGAACATGAAAGTAGGAAAGACAGTTGATTGTACATTGTGATGCTAGTCCATTTATCATCCCCTTGTCTCAAATATGAAATCCTAACTTGAAAAAAGTTTAAGAAAGCTATACCAAAAATTATCCAGGAAGAAGAATTAGTTGGAGAAGCTGAGAATGACATAGTGTCGCAGAAATAGTTGTCTGTTTTTTGCGGGAGATAGATTATTTGATTCCCAAAAGGCGAAGGCAAAAGTAAGAAGAGAGACTTTCCTCTAGACACAAGAAGCCATCCATCTTTTGCATACCGAATTTCACAGCCTACTAAATCGTTGTTGGTCATATAACAATTGAAATTTCTAAAGGGATTGTAGAAGGTGCACAAACCATCCTTTTGGTTTAGAGATAGAAGCCACATAGAGTCTTGATCATAACAAAGAGCAGCATGATCATGATCAACCACTTTCCAACGTAGTGGAGGAGCAACGGATCTCCATAATTTACACACCAAACGAAAACTCATGTATGCTTCTTGATAAAGTAGATAACGAGAAATTTGCCTTTGTAGGTCTAGAGAAAGATGGATGCAAATGTTGCTGTCTACAGACACGGAAGGAGGACACTTTTTCAACTTGTCGCCTCCGGTACTAGTGTTATGTGGAACATTGGTCCCTCCTGACCTAAATAAGTCAAAATAAATCAAATGTTATGAACAATATTCATAAACATATATGATAGACAGAAATATCTAAATTAATTACCTGATGAATAGAGGAACTGAATTGTGAGGGATTGAGACACGAAATTGCTTAGTGGTTGACAAGGTTTGATCGCCAATGTGGAAGGCATATAAATTGCGGTTATGTGTGAAATAGACATGGTTTTTTTCTTGAGGTAGAGATGAAGAAGTTGCAGCAGAGGATTTTTTACATAGAAAAATAATAAATCCGTCCAAATTGTATACTCTGTTGAATTGATTTGTTTCAAAGTCAGCCTCCCAAACTTCAACGACGGAAGGTGATCCGAATTTTCGTTGAACTAGAAACAATTTGTCTTGCCACGTTACCAAGTGTCTGTGTCGATACAGAGCAGTGGCATCTGTTGGTGCCCTGAATTTGATAGGTAACAGACTAGTAGTTATTTCGGGGATCATTTGTATTATGCCTAATTTTCCTTTCTGGAATAGAGCACATATTTTTTCACCATTACAGAAGGCGACTGCGTCAACCAACATGTGATTTTTATAAAGTCTTACCTTTACCCACTTTTGATAAGGAGGACCGCAAATAAAACAGTAGGGCTCTTCACTGAAGAAGAGGGAGACGTTGCATAAGTATTCATCCTTGTTGAGAAAATATTCATGCGTTGAAGGGGAAACAACACAATTGATCAGCGTCTCTGTCCATTCATTGTAGTAGTAATGGGAATAAGGGAGCTTGATTTTGGTATGGTATTTGAAGTGCCAAACAAAACACTCCCTCCGGTCAATGAAAAAACCCCAATCATCCAAACGAGCCCAGCAATATCTGCCCTTCTTGTTAACATCAATTTTTTCCTTGGATGTGATTGATGAATAGTTCATCTCCATGACCATGTTTTATTCAGACTTTGAGTCGTAATAACCCAATTTTTACATCCCTCTCTTTATATAATGACTCATTTCCTTTAAGGAAACCTATGTATGTTTAGCCAAAAAAAAAAAGAAAGAAGCATTTTTTTACTTTAATTAGGATTCCTACTACATATTTACTTTCTTTTTTTTGCCAAATATAATGACACTTCTTCAGGCACGGCAGTACTTGTTTTGCTAAAAATAATTTCTTCCTATTTAAATTATGTTTATGTTTTATCTTTAACTTTTGTATATGTATAAAATAATTATCTGAACTCTATCGGTTCATTTTAACAGGTTGTCACAAGTAATTTACATTATTCTTTTATGTTATAACACTAGTCATTTAATGACGGATTATCACAAAAATACTATTATTAGTTATGAAGTTAATAGTTATTCTATTCTTTTTAGTTAATTAATATTCTAAGAGTCTAACTTCGTGTCACTTTTTACATGTAAATAATTAAACCTAATATTCTTTAAGAACCTGGTAGTCTAACATTTCAAGATATTCGTGTTTTTTTGCAATTCAAGTTTAAATAGTTTAGTAACTTTTCGTTAATTATTTTGCTCATAGTATGCTATACTAATAGTAATAGAAAACGAGAGATTTGTAAGATAATGATATTTCACATCACAAATGTCAAATTGTGGTGAAAGGATGAAACCATCAAGCATGAGTGACGTCCCGAAATAACCCTCCGCATTTGTAGTTGAGAAGCATTATAACCAACATCCAAACATTCGAGCATGTAGTAAACCATATTATCATAGATCATGAAGATATCATAGTGTTCGAGCCTATCTTACCAACAAGTTTGATGTCAGTATTGCCCACTAGCTACTGTGTGCTCCATCCTTCATGAATCCGACTTATCTTGTATCAAATGCCTTTTTCCACATAAGACGCTGGAATGTCAATATACTTTAATAAGTGTTGCTGCCTTTTTCAACGTAAGACGCCTGAATGTCAATTTATTTTAATAAGTGTTGCTTCAGGAACCTGATAGTGTTTATCCTTCTTTCTATACCGAGTGATTATATATATACTAAAATATTTTTTAATCTTGTGCTCTTAAACATTTCATGTGAAAGTTAAATTTAAACATTGATTTATAAAAAAGAAACATTATTTAATATTTCAAAACAAATTAAATTCTTTATTATTATTATTGTTAAAACAAGCTTAAGATAAAGGCCTAAGGCATATACCTCATTTTTAAGGCACTGAGCCACTCTAGACCGCAAAATTAGACAATACGGAACTTCTGAAAGAAAAGGGAGACGTTGCATAAGTATTCATCGTCGTCGGAAAAATATTCATGTGTTGAAGGGGAAAAATACGGATCTTGAGCAACTTTCTTGTCCATTCACCGTAGTGGTAATGGGAATAAGGTAGCTTGATTTTGGATGATATTTGAAGTGCCAAACAAAACATCCCCACATGTCAATGAAAAAACCCCAATCGTCCCAACGAGCCAAGCACTATCTCCCCTTCTTGTTAACATCAATTTGATCCTTGGAAGTGAATGATGACAATAACTTTTTGTCATCGTCTTAAGCCACGACTGATGAAATTGATGAAAGAAACAGGAGCAACTGGCCAAAACCAAAAATTCCTTGGGAATTGTATGCATAAAATTATTAGACTCTCACCATTATTTCTTTAAAAAAAATAAAAAAAATAAAGCAGCAATAAGAGTGCGTCGATGGCTTTCATAAGTTATAGTTTATTTATGGGAAAATACATAAAATCCCCCTGAACTTGGCACGAAAACTCGCTTTAATACTTAAACTACACGGGTAATTATTTACCCCCCTAATTTCTTTTCAAGTGAATTAAAATACACCCAAATTGCTGACATGGCAAATCAAAAAAATTGAGGCGCGTAAAGATTAAAAAATAAGAAAAAAAAATGAGTGGACCCCAATTATTTTCATTTTATCCAATAATATTTTTTTTCTTCATCTTCTTCATACCCTACCACCCCAACCTTTAGTACCCCCACCCCCCCCCCCACCTCCCGTCCTTTCATCTTCCTCACACCCAATTCACCCCTCCGCCCTCATCCACCACTTGCACTACCCTTTCTTCTTTTTCGACACCCCCCACCCCAACGAACCCCCATTCCTACCCTCTTTATTTGTCTTCCAATCTCGGTGCTTCACACTTTTCTTCTTCTTCTTTTCTTTGTTATACTTTTCATATTTTTCTCCTTCAAGACAGATCCATTCCACCCTCACTTCCTTTAATTTCTATCAATAAATTCAAAAAATGTGATGAACAAGAAAAAATTGGAAAGTCATCAATTTGTTCTTGCTTCAAATTAATATTAGCATTTATGGCAAGGTTTGAATGTGATGAACTTGAAGCTATTTTCAATGAAACTCTACAAATTTTCATTTCAAATTAAATTTTTAGTAGTTATTATTTATTTGTTTTAATTTTGTTTCTTAAAAATTGAGTGTTCTTGTGAGATTGATTTTGAGATTTTGAATCTCTTTCAATTGGTTTCTTTTCTTATATTAATTCTTATTTTTGAGATTTTTTTTTACTTTCTAAAATTGTGAGTAAATAAAAAGAAACAAAAAAAGAATTAAAAATCAAAATTTAAATATGTGGAATGGGATGCTGATGTGGCAATGACGTGACGCTGATGTGGCGCTGACGTATCGATGACATGGCGCGTGTGAAATGCACTTGCCATTGTGAGACTGGTATTATTATATTAGGGTGTATTTTAATTCACTTGAAAAGAGATTAGGGGGTAAATAATTACCCGTGTAGTTTAAGTACTAAAGCGAGTTTTCGTGCCAAGTTTAGGGGGGATTTTATGTATTTTCCCTTTATTTATACTTATAGTACATCAAATTCCATCCTCCCCTTCCCCAAAACCATCTAAGATCAAATTAATAAATGACAAAAACATGACTTTTTAAGGACACACAGATATTGATACATTCGTTTAGTAAATGATTCTAGGAATGGACAAAAATTACAATTCTACTATATGGAAGATCTTGAGTTTACTAATGTGATATACTTTTGAAGGGCATCCACACCTTTGCCGTTCTCACCCCTAACGGAACTCAAGGTAATTTTAAAGAAAAGTGAAAAGTAGAAAGGTAAATTGATACCTTATCATCCGGTTCACTTTGGAACTTTGTTGAAGGCAAAGACAGATACAAAGATGATTTGCTTAATTACAAAGGTATGAATGACCCCAAAGCATAACTTAAAATTAAGACATTTCATAGAATATAGGGGAAAATTGACATTTTTCAATTTCTAAAACTGCCGAGAGCTGGCATTATCAGGTGGTAAGGAATGTTACTGAGTCAATCTTTTAACTGTCATTGCCATGTACTTGCCCTGGTGCTCAGCCAAGGCCAACTCTGGCTCACTAGGTTCCCTGCTACCATCTCCGGAGAAAGTTCCTGCTCCATATGGAGAACCTCCACTTATTGAATCCATTCTAAACATTCCTGCACCAAATGTGTATCCTATTGGAACATAGAGCATCCCATGGTGAGCTAATTGAGTGACTGCTGTCCAGCTGCAAACGAAAAATGAAACGTTTCAATATGGTCCACTGGATTTCATTAGCAGATTGTCGTCGACCAAGCTTTGTCTTTCAATAACTGGTTGCATGATTAATATTGGAAGAAGGATACAAGTGGATCATCGGAAAGAAGAAAATAGAATAGAAGATAAAGGATATAGAGATAGCATAAGAGTACACTATAGAGCAAAGCCCATAAAATAACTATTCACAATCCAATTCATCCAAGATTTGAAGTTCATCCATTAGCATGAATGCATGAAGACTTCCCAAGGTTGCAAAACCAGCAAGATCAATAACAAAAGAGACCTATTAGCCCGAGGAAGTTACTACAGTAATAACAATTTTTTTAATTAGTATACCTCTAAAATGACTTCTGAGCAAATATGGATGGAAGGACAGTAGATGATGCACCTATGGAGTAGTGGCTACAGCTACTGATCTCTATCACTATAATGGATAGTTATCATAGCAGTCAACCAGTTTCCTAACTGAGATTTTATACTGACAATTGTGAAGTGTTCTTGATGCCTTATATACCTATTACAATAAAATCTGACTACAAGATACTTGAGTTCCTTAGGCCTGTTGGAAAATCAAATTTCTTGAAGTATATAAATTGTTGGAGATCAATTAGAAACAGTACTTTTGGGTCTCTAGAGCCTTCGTCCTCAATGATTTCTTGCATATCATTGAGATGACGGGATCCTTTAACATAATCAGTACCAGTTTAACCGACACTAGTTGAAGGCAATCCATTGGATGCTATGGGGACTACATACAATTTTTGTAGGGCTGACTGAGAGAATTCAGACTAGTTACAAGTATGCACTCTCATCAATTATGTTACGGACTTAGATTATACTAGTGTTCTCTGTTTCTTCTGTCTCTTTATTGGCAACTACAACTAGGTGAAGCAATTATCTGAAGGGTATCTATCAATTTGCTTATGTACAACTTTGTCATATTACTCTCCTCCTTTATGGTTACATATATGTCACATTGTCCAAACGCATTAACATCCAACTGAAAGAAACACAGTGATCACTGATCAGACATCATCAACAACATAAAAGAGACGATTACTATATAAACACAAGTAAATGGATAACAGAAGACAGACTTACGAGGTGGTCTCCTGCCCTCCTCCTTGTGTACCAGTACTGACAAAGAACCCTGCAGGCAATCCAGCAAGCTTCTGTTCTCTCCACAACTTCCCGGTCGAGTCAAAAAATGCCTTCATTTGAGCTGCCATACATCCATATCTTGTAGGAAATCCAAACAAGAATCCATCAGCTTCAATCAGTTCATCCACAGATATTACTGGAATGTCATCATTTTTGGGGGGGACTTTCATTTGTTCCAAAACATCTGGTGCCAAAATTTCAGGAACCATATACAAAACCCCTTCAACACCTTCAATCCCATCAACCCCTTTTTTCATCCTTCTTGCTAAGGTTTCAACATGTCCATACATTGAATAAAACACAATGAATATTCTCAACTTCTTGGGCAGTTCTGCTTCTGACCCTGTTATATCAGTTTGACTCACTGGTCTCTCTGCTGGTTCATTTATAGGAAACTTGTTCTTGGTTGGCATACAACCCCCTCCTTTACCCATTTAGCTGAATTTAATCAAGAAATACAAATTACCACAACCCTTTATCTCAAAGTTTTCGACTTTTTCTTCAGGTTGTGAGCAATTCTTGAATTGAGCTATTTTAGAGTATCTTGATTCTTTGGATTATCACAAGCAGAGTTGACCAGAAGTCCTTAGCTACTTCGACACTTTCTACTAGAAGCTTCGGTGCAAGTTCCAATTTACTGCCAAACTCAAAGTGGATTCCACGATTCAAATGATTTTGACAGAATTATACTGAAGAAACACATTGTTTCATAGATCTGAAATAAACAAATTTCAATAAGTAATATTTGGATCTTGAAATTATGGCTGTCAGAGTAAAGTGGCTGGACACCATTGTACTTAGGTTTTGTATGCTTATTTTGTGTTATTCCGATTAAGCCCCTCCCTTCTTCTATTCATCCTACGTGTCAAAACAGGCCGCCCCATTCACTCCAATTTTTGAGACGTAAGAAATTTATTTCCAATTCTAAAAGGCTTCTTCTAGGCTCGTTTTTTTAAAAAAATTTATATCAAAATATATAGAATTTATAAGTTTTAATATTTTTAATCAAAAGTTAATTATGCATAACCAAAAATCACAATTTAGAATTTGTTAATTATTGATGGACTACAGTCTACAAATGTTATTAACAAATAAGTATGAGATCATCAAAAGCTTACGACAATGAAGAAATATCAATTGCACCCTTTTATTCACTAATCCATTTATGTCAATTATCAACTACTCAAGCTATTCTATTTAATGTGATACCTTTTCTGTTCTAGTTTGTCTAGAAAATTATGATACATTTTTGTTTTTTTTTAGTTAGAAATAATTTAATTTTCAAATTTTCATTGGATTCTTAATTATGAGATAACTTGTATTTACAAATATCAATTTTATTTTAGATTATAAACTTCAAAATGTTTTTTAAAAAAAATAAATACTAAGGGGTGGTTTGGTACAAAAATTAAAAAACGCAAGAATTAGTAATGCAGAGACTAGTAGTGTATGGATTAGATAACCTTTGCACAATTAACCCAAAAATATCATAAGTAATACTTGCCAAGACCAAAAATTCCTTGGGAATTGTATGCATAAAATTATCAGTGGATGTAATTTCAAATACAAGTTCCCAGTAATCCATTGTTGCTAAGCAAAGTAAAACTACCTTTTTTCTGTTCCAAGAAACACTACATCCTCTATTTTCTAACTTTAAAAGTTAGAGCATCAAATACAAAATCTGCACTTGATTCTTCATAATTCCAGCCGTCTTTGCAGCTACTACTTGTGGTACAGATATACCAAGGAGAAGAGGAAGAAACCACCCATCTATCATACAAACAAAACAGAATCATACAAAATATTCTTGTAGATGATAAACAACAATCAAACTATATCTTAAACAGCACGTCCTTTTTAATATTCCGTAACTGGAAATATGTACAAATAATCCAACAGATCAGATCATAAAATAAGAAAGACAAAACGTTGTCATCATATTGCGTGTAATGTTTCATTTGAATCCCCTCTTCCAACTCTAAACATTTTAAGAGGAGGATCCAACAAATACTTAACAGACAGTACATATTTAAGAATCTTTAGATTTTTTCTAGGTTTCCAAATAAAATCTTGTAAAATTAATTTGTAATCTAAGACTCCTCAAGAGATACTTCCACAATAGGACACCAACTGTAACAGATTTTCTGTATCCTCAGTTTCCTGATATAACTAAGCAGTTACCACCCATATCTCTACTTTTTAGGTGTTAAAAGTTTGATAAATACCCTCATTGAATCAAATAACAACACTCCTTATACTCTAAAGTCTCGACAACTTGAGGAGGAATTGTCTACAGAGGAAGCTGGGGTTGGAACTACATATAGTGCATTAAAAATATGCTGATGGTAAATCAATTGTAATGTGTAACAAAGAGATAGATAGATAGATAGATAGATAGAGAGAGAGAGAGAGAGAGAGAGAAGAGAACGAGTGAGGGAGAGAAGTACCATAGAGAAGGATGCTCCATAATAAGGAAAAGCAGCTGTTATAAATCTCTCATATTCATTATGTCTGAAGGGTCGAACAGGAATCTGCAAGTTAAAAGATTCCACATATTAATGCAAATAACCATAAGGTGTCGTCAACCACCTCCTTTATTATATTATTCAATATCCATTATTGAATTTCGGAAGATGACATAGTTAAGACCAATTAAATGCAAAAGTCATTTTCTTGTACTTCAAAGATAAAGTAATCAGACTGTCACCATTATTTATTTTTTTAAAAAAAACTAAAGCAATAAGGAGAGCACAGGCATCGATGGCTTTCATGAATATATCTCTTAAACGAGTATCTTTTATGAACAGCAGGTCATTGAGGAACAACGGCTATATTCACTGCTTCATCTGGGAACTAGAGCAACAAAACAAATGATGAAACAAGACAAAGTGAGATATAAAACAAATTTCGTGATAACTAAAAAAGAAAAAAAGAATGTTTCATGATAAGGTGTGTGCTGCTTCTACATATACTTTTGAGTAAATGATAACAGACTAATTCTAAAGAGTATTAGAAGTTATTTATCATGTTGTAACTATAAGAGCACTTTAGTAATTCTCTCACCAAATAAGAGGGAAAGCAGAGGTCCTAGATAAATTTGTGTCCAGAAAGTGACTGATACAGTATAGATATTAGGCTCTTCACTACAAAATCTATAAAACATGAAAATAACGAATGCACCTACCTCTTCTAACAATTAACCAGCTAAAGTATGATGACAATTTTTTTAAGTTATAGATGCCTCCATAAGAGATGGTGCCTGTAGATTTCGAAAGAACATACCTGTTTAGCAAGGCTCAAGCTTGTGACTCCTAATTTCTCGTACTCAACTTAAACTGGAATACTCCATAAACATCTGAACCTTGAATGATGTATAATAGACACCCTATAGA